>CM040240.1:244037713-244059234 GCA_022545495.1 Chrysanthemum lavandulifolium
TTATAGATAAGGAACCCTAAACTATTACTACCCAATCGACTAAATATGCAAGCATGCATTTAATGACTAATACATTAAACAAATATTGAGTCAGTACAATAATACCCATGCTAACCTCGGCGGTTCAAGAATAATGATGGGTTAGCATATAATTAATAAAGCGTGTGCAGATCCTAGTCACTTCCACTCTTCGCAGAAACATGGCACGGCTTTTATACTTTAGTAGAATCTCTTCAGCAGATTCGCTTCTACTTCAGCAGAATCCTTAGTAATGACAAGAGAATTCCTACTGCATAATTCCCAACAATCCTCCCTAAAGCTGAATTTGACATGGTTAAGTTCCGCTTCCTAACCTTGAAAGATCTTTGAGACTTCAAGATTAGAGGATTGTTTTCATACATCGAGTAAAGAACCAATAATAATCTCATCTCTATGATGATCAAACTTTGAAACGCCGGTCTTTGCAAAGAACAAATGACATAATGTACATCAATACTTATCGCTTGCAATCTATTCTCATCACATCCGGTGTGTGAACTCCTCGTGAGAGGTGAATCATTGAAAATAATGGATTTGATGTCTCTTTACCAATAGCCATTACTACTGGAGTAGCGGATGTTTAAGTTCAGTAAACTATGGTACATTGATAACCATCGATTTATGAGCAAATCAAGAACTATATGAATGGATTTGACTTGTCTTTACCGTAGCCGTTTGCTCGTGACTAGTCAATCTTAGAATTGGTGAATTGATAACCAAATATTGATTCAATTGCCTTTATCACAAGCCATATACTTGTGGGCTAGCCAATTCTTGGATTCCAAAAGGAATAGACCATGGTGAATTGATGACCATACAACTCTCGGCAATTAAGCATGGGTGGTTGCAACCCTATGATTTTGAGCAAACCATTACTGACTATCAATGATTTGATGTGTCTTTACCAAAGCATGCACTTTGGACTAGCTAACTCTTTGATATACTCAAGGTATATCGGTGAGTTAAAACCATCAACAAAATACAACAAACCCGCAAGAAAGTTAGTTTTTTTTTTTTTTTTTTTTTTTTTTTTTTTTTTAACTAAGAAAACTAACAACCAAAACAAAGAAAATCTTCTCTTGAGGCATATGCCTCCCGAGCCTATGCCTCCCTTAAACTTTGCGCTAAGGGTTAAGCATTCCAATAGGTCTAGCGTATGAGAAGGATCCACCATTGTTCTTGGGTTTCCATTGAAATTTAGGTCCCTTATTATTCCAAGAGCAATCATCGAGGTCTTGACAAGAAGATTCCAACATCCTTTCCCATTATTCATAGAGTCAACATATGCGGGCCAATAACCATGTTTAAAATATGGGCTAGTGGGTTGCACATAAGCTTATCATCGATCTCCTCCAAGGAGAGTCAAGATAAATAGCTCATGGGACATAGGGTGGAATATTCTTAACATTGGTCCATACAGTCTCGGTTTCACGAGTAGCACATACACCCAATCTTTGCTCATGGAAATCACAATCCTTAATTAAATGAAATTTACTTCCACATACAAAACATGTCTTCCTTTTGGAAGATTTATTCAACAAAGAAGATGTTCTATTACATGTACAAGCACTTGAACCGAAACATTAAAGGAATTGTTTATAACAGACTTATTATGCAAAGATTTAAACAACAAGTCTTCGGAAACATGCTTGGAAGTAGATTCCTCCAGACTATCCTAGAAGGCTTGTAGATGACTTGGGTGCAGCTTGGGTGTAGTCTCGGTGAGGGCTTGAGAAGGTCCGACTTATCACATGAATCACGGTGGAAGTAGACCCTTGATCCGATGAATTGTCACCGTCAGAGAAAGAGACAAAGTCATAAGATGAAGCATCCGTGTCGGAAAGTCTTTGACTTTCGCCATATAGATGGTGTGATCCATCAAAGTCAACAGCAATGGATGTGTCAATGGGCATGAATTCACCTCTAATAGGTCTAGGGACAAAGATGCAAATTACCTTCCTTTTAAAATGTTCTAAGCACTGCGGTGTAGATTTACGCCCATCTTGCCTAGCTTCCAATCCTACATACTTTTGAAAGCCTAAACCTATTCCGAGTTCACCGACCGACTATTATAGAGTTCTCTAGCTAGATTGTCACCGATATTAACCATTGTTTATGTCTAGCTATTTCCTCGAGAAGTTTCTCTTTAAGCTCTAGATTCTCGATAATAGTATCGACTTTTTCCTTTTTAGTGCGTTTAAAGTTAATGTTTGCAATATCTAGATCAAATTGAAGCACCTTAATCTTTTCTTCATAAGCTATCGATTCTTTTGAAACCAAACCTTTTGTCTTTCTAATGTTTTTAACGAAGTTTATAAGCTTCATTATCAACATAGCATTCATTGTATCTAGGTTTCATAGTATCATAAGCTTCTTTAAGTTCATTGTATCTTTCACTACAACCAAATATACAATTGTGTACGAGAAATTCCCATGAAGGCAAATTGATCATGCCTATCTTCCAAGTACATTTGGCCAAGAATCCAAGCTTCTCTCAGACAAGAACTTCCTCATTCACGAGTTCATGTGCTGACCAATTGACTGTTCATCCATGGTGATAAGAGTCAAATGCTAGCTCCCTTCTCGATCTCACCGATATGCATTGTAGTTAGCTCCTCTCCACTCTTCTTGTCTTTGCATTCCTCGAGAAATGACCCATCGGTGACAAGAGAAACACTTGACCTTTCTTCGTCAAAACAAGTCGGATCCTTTCCCTTGAATCCAAACTTTCTTCCCGCCTTCTCTTCAAACCTCTTGATATCTCGAAAGCATGGCCACCGCCATTTCGTTTCATCTCCTCCATCTCAACAGGTCCACCGATCAAAATCTTCATAGACAAGATGTCACGAGTATCATAATCGGCAACAAATGAATGAAGAACATCCTCCAATATATCGCCGCTTTTAGCTTGAGGATGTGATGGAGTGGGACGATAAGATGATGATGGTAAGTAAGATAGACTTGAAGTATGCATCATCATATTGGAGTGAGATGTCCCAACAAAGGCTGAATGACCGTAAGAGGATGTACGGTAGGAGATCGACATCGTGTTCAAGAGATCCGAGTTTGTTGTACACTCATCAAAAGTGAGCATGTCCACCCACCTTTAGCTTTAAGGGCTATACTCACATGTAACCATGATGGAGGCAAAGATCGAGGAACTTTGAATTGCAATCATCATTGTTAGGCTTTGCATTCATTTGGTTTAGTGACTCGTAATCTTGTGAAACTCGTCGTATCCCTTGTGGATACCTTCTTCTTCGAGATATTGAACTCTTGGAAGTGTTGTCTCAAAGATGGACTTCCTCATTCTCCTCGGACTCTTCATTTCCACCAAACCTTGCTTTAAGATCCATCCAGATGTCCTTTGCATCAACCATGTGGTGAAAATCACCCAAGTGATCTTCGTGAATATATTGAAGAAGGATGGTTCTTACTTTGTGCTCTCTTTGCACCGCTAGAATCTCTTCAAGCGGTTTTGGGAGGAGCAATGGTAAACTTACCATCAAGATCCGGGATAGTCTTCTTCAAACTGCTTCCATTCTTCACAATCTCCCATAGATTCCAATCAATATTGAGATCCAATTTCGCATCTTCATGGTCCATGATCATACTCTTCCTTTTCGTGATAAGGAAACTTGCCATTCTTGTGGAGAGACTAAGTTGCTGCATAGAGGTGGTGTTGTTTTGGTGTTGTTGTTAGAGACTTCGATTCATCATCGGTTCCTGCATGGTGAATATGTTTTTGGTTATATGGGGTGAGGAAAATATGGTTCTCGATATCGTAGAGACTCTCCCAGGCTCGATACCACTTGTTAAAACTCTCGGACCTGAGCGGATCTTTAGCACTCGTGGATCGTTAGTGTTGCCTATGTAATCATAAGCAAACTAATAGACAATCTCTACAACTCGTATTCTATAGCGGAATGAAAATACAAGTTGTTATAACCAAGAACACTTAGATCCTCTATGGATCTTTTATTAACTAAAACACTATGTTTTGAATTGTTATATATTACAAACTATAAGGTTCCTTTTATAGACAAGGAACCCTAAACTATTACTACCCAATCGACTAAACATGCAAGCATGCATTTAATGACTAATACATTAAACAAATATTGAGCAATACAATAATACCCATGCTAACCTCGGGCAGTTCAAGAATAATGATGGGTTAGCATATAATTAATAAAGCGTGTGCAGATCCTAGTCAGCTTCCACTCTTCAGCAGAAACACGGCACGGCTTTTATACTTCAGCAGAATCTCTTCTTCAGCAGATTCTGCTTCTACTTCAGCGGAATCCTTAGTAATGACAATAGAATTCCTAATTCGCATAATTCCCAACATATTCCCCCTGGATAAATGGCTGAAATTGATCGAAGATTACTTGAAGAGCTGCATTAGAATCATCAGTTGAGAACTTCTCTTTGGTAATTTGAAACCTCAATTGTTCTAAGTTAAGTAGCACAATTCTTGTCAATGTGGGTAAATCCTGACGAAGGAGAGCACTGCTTGTTCGATCCATAGTTGTAGATAAAAGTAGTTTGAGGTGCTGATGAAGTAGTTGAAAGGGCTCAATATTACATTCCATTTGCCTTGCATCATTTGTCAATATCAAAAGTGACTCATTAGAATTTGACTCAGATTGTGAAGTGTTTTGATTATAAGTTGCTAAATCATCCAAGGTAGAACATTCTGAGTAGCAGCCCGTTTCATTATTCTGTGAGGTATCATGGAGTTCAAGCACTTTGGTGATTAAAGGATCAGTGATGTAAGACATTGTGTTGATGGATATTAGATATAAGTAACTTGCATCAATTCACCAAATTGTTATATGGACAAGTCGCTAACAAATCAACTCGCCAAGAATCATAACACCAAGTCGCTAAGAGTTAAGAAGACAAGTCACTAAGTTCCAAGTCGCTACGAATTTTGTGAAAGAAGTCGCTAAGCACCAAGTCGCTAAGAAACTTAAGTACAAGTCGCTAACAAAATTGAAAGCAATTCGCTACCTTCACTAAGTCGCTACCGTAGTGGAGAATCCACTAAGTGTATTGTTTGTCGGCTTGTCTCAAAGACAAGTCACTAGGACCATGTCGCTACCAAAAGCACTACAACTCGCTACTTGTTATCAAGCAAGTCGCTAAGATGAAATTCACTACGAGAACCAAGTCGCTACCAAGAAAAACTTCAAAAACACACTTTTCAATCCAAAACAAGCTCAACCACAGTGATTCAAGCTTACCAAATCAAAACCCAAGCACATACAATGATTCTAAACATAAAAGTACACTCAAAATTCAAACTTGTTAATACAAATATCGTCTTTAAACGTTATTTATATTTTTGATCTTTACCTAAGTTTTGTTAACGACAAAAGTAAATTTAATTTTAATAAAAGCTTAAAGCTTGTCAAGTTTAATAGATATTAAAACAAGCTTTTTCAAACAATATATTCATCATTCAAGCCTTTACATTTATGATTAGTGATATCTTTATATGACTCTAATCATTATGTATGATAGTAGTTTTTAGAATGTGTTAGGTTCTTAAAGCCAAACACTACTTAAGTACTTGCATATTTCTAAAAATAGAAATACAACATATGACATCATGTGATGCATCATGGAAATCATTGGAAGATTTCATTTAGATATTTTGTGTGGATTTGTACTCTTCATATCTTGCACAATCTCACTTAGATATAGTTGAATTTAGCAAAGATTTTGATATCTTGGTCGTCGAGACTGGCGGTACCAAAATGGTACAAGGAACCCTTTAAGGATTCCGTGGTCCGTGGATCGCCTCTGTCCATTTTGGCTATAAATAGCAATGCCAAACCAAGTATTTTTCATCCCTTTCTAACATACTCATACATATCTTCTCTCTAACCTTTCTAACTCAGTTTCATATCATATTAGTGATCTCTTTGTAGCAAAGAAGATCAAGTCACATTCAAGCTTCAAACGAGAAGTTGGAAGTCTTGTTTGTTTAGTGTTGTATGATCTTGTGTTGATCCATACTTCATTGTTGTATTGAACCATCATAATCTTGTGAGTGTGAGTGGTTAGTATTTTAGTCCTCAAAATACATTGTGTGTGGGAGTGGTTGTACCTTGGAAAGAACTCGACATCTAGCTTAGTGTCGGAAATAGTGTGTTTAAGTGTAAAGGTTTTCTCCACGTGAAAGGAGCTTGTTGACTAGTGAAGTTAAACTCTCGAGTGTGAGACTCTGGGAGTGGAGTAGGGCAAGGAAAAGAGTCCTTGTAGACCGAACCACTATAAACAACTTGTTGTGGTTTGATCATTTCTTTCCTTATTTACTCTTTACATATTGCTTGCATATTTCATTAACATATCTAAGATCAATATCATTTGATCTTTTAATAAGTTTCAAAACAAAGTTTTAATTGGTAAACTATTCAACCCCTTCTAGTTTTCTACAATTGGTACCGAGCCTCGTTGCTCAAGAATTTCTAAAATAATTTGTATTTTATAAATTTGAAACGATCCATGGATTCGAAAACTTTAAAGAAGGGCAATCTATGCAAAGACCACCACTCTTTGAAACCAATGGATTTATCTATTGGAAAAACCGTTTTAAGACATATGTAAAATCAAAAGATATAGATCTTTGGTTTATTATTGTTAAAGGGATTTTAGCTCTATAACAAAGGATATTTCTATTGATGAACAAAAGAAATTAGTTGCTAAAAATAATGAAGCTAAAATGATGCTTTATAATGCTTTACCTAGAAAAGAATATGAAAGAATTTTATGTGTGAAACCGCCAAAGATATTTGGGAATCTTTGATTATTACACATCAAGGTAATTCACAAGTCAAGGATAACAAAATTGATCTTCTTGTTCAACAATATGAACAATTTGTTATCCCTGAAGTTGAAACCATTGATTGTGGCTTTGCCCGTTTTAATATTATTATTACATCACTTGAAGCACTTGATGAATCTTTTCGTAGTAAGAACTTTGTCAGGAAATTTCTTAGAGCACTTCCCAAATGGAGAGCTAAAGTGACCGCTATTGAAGAATCAAAGGATCTCTCAAAAATGTCACTAGACGAGCTAATCGGAAACCTCAAAGTACACGAAATGGTGATGGAGAAAGATTCGAGATCATCAAAGGAAGAAGGAGAAGATCAAACCGTTGCTCTAAAAGCAAAGGCGGAATCAAGTGATGATGACGAATCTTGCTCCAGTAGTGAAGATGAGGAGTATGCCATGGTCGTTAGAGATTTTAAGAAGTTCTTTAGAAAGAGGAAAGTTCGTAAGACAACCTCGAGAAGAAGAAGCCATTCCGAAAAGATCGGGATGACAAAAGGGTAAAGGTGAAAGAAAGTGTTTTAGATGTGGTGATGCAAGTCATCTCATAGAGAATGTCCCAAGCCACCTAAAAGCAAAACTCAATGAGCTTTTGTAAGTGGTGCTTGGAGTGATAGTGAAGACGATGAAGAATCAAGCAAGGAAGAGATCGCTCTAATGGCACATGAGTCAAAGAGGTACTTTCCGACTCTTCCTATTCTTCTATTGATGATGACACTTTGCAAAAACAATATAATCAATTGTGTGAGCTAAGTCTAAAAATCATAACTAAAATAAATTTTAAAAACCAAAAGGAATTTTTGGAAAATGAAGTTTATGAGTTAAAAGAAAAAGCAAAATGACTTGAAAGGGAAAAGCAAATGACGATGATTGTAAATCATGTCAAGAGCTTAAACTTGAAATAGAAAAACTAAAGCTCACGCAAGATGTTTTAATCGAAAACAATTCTAAATTTAAAAGGTTTAACAAGAACATCGCTCTTGCCGATGAAATAGTTAAAATTCATAAAACACCAGGAGACATGAATGGGTTAGGATTTAATGAAGTATTAATTCCAAAGAGTCAAAACAAAACGGTCGAAAAGATGAACAATCTGTCAAAACTCGCCGCAGATGCAAGACGGACGCATTTAAACCAAAATAAGGGTTCCGTGACGTTGAACAAAATGGTGCCGTGGGTACTTCAAACAGATGTAATGTTCGTAATACGGACCGTCATGAATTTGTCAAAGTAACAAAGAAAACCAAGGATAGTGTTAAACTAAAACCACCTGTTACATCGAGAGTAGGACTTGCTAAAATGAATTTAGATCAAAACTACTCAACAACGATATAAAACACCTTTGCCAAACGCCCCTTTCCTAAGAGCAACCACAACATTCAACCCAACTACCAACACAATGGTTGGAATAAAAAACTTCCCTAGACCATATCAAACTCTAGATTACATGTCATGGAACTCATTCCCATCATTTCCATACATGAATCAAATAAATGGTATGTTTAACCCAAACGGACCCATGAGATATTGGGGACCAAATGCTTGAGTTATTTACTTCTTAGGTATGCTTGAAAGTTGGATTGGAACCCGATGAATGGATAAAAGATAGTGGATGCTCACGGCATATGACGGCAACAAAGTCTCTTCTCATCATACCAAGAGTATGACGAAGGTAATGTCACTTTTGGTAGTAATCTCAAAAGCAAAATCATTGGCAAAGGTACGATCGCTCATAACTCCCTAACTATTGAAAATGTTGCTCATGTGGATAGGTTAGATTCAATCTACTTAGTATTAGCCAATTATGTGATAAAAGTATAAAGTACTATTTGATGAAAATGGTAGTAAAATACTAAAAGATGGTATCACCATAGCTAAAGGAGTTAGGAAAAATAACATTTACGCCATGAAAATAGATAAAACATCTAATGACAAACATTGCCTAACAACGTTAGACGATAGCTCATCTCTTTGGCATAGACGCTAGGTCACGCTAATATGAGACTTATACAAAACCTATCTTCAAAGGAGCTAGTTAGGAATTTACCAAAACTAATATATGACCAACAATTTTAAGAAGCTTGCAAAATTGGTAAACAAACCCATAGTAGTCACAAATCTAAAAATATGGTGTCCACATCTAAGTATCTAGAATTATTACATATGGACTTGTTTGGACCATCCGCTATAAGAAGCTACGGAGGCAAGTTATACACTTTGGTCATAGTAGATGATTACTCAAGGTTTACTTGGACGTTGTTTTAAAAACTAAAATGAAGCTTTTGATAAATTTGAAATTCTTAGCAAGAAAATTCAAAATCTACTAGGTGTTAAATTGTGTCGATCCGAACGGATCATGGTCGTGAATTTGACAACGAAACTCAATTTGGAAACTTTGTAATACAAATGGTATAACACATAACTTTTCCGCTCCACGAACACCTCAATCAAATGGAGTAGTAGAACGTAAAATAGAACAATTCAAGAAATGAGTAGAACAATCCTTAATGAACTAAACATTCCTCAAAAGTTTTGTGTAACGCTGATACTTCTACATATTTTGAATAGAGTCTTAATACGTCCTTTCTTAAACAAAACACCGTATGAACTTTATAAAGGTAAAAGCCAACGTTAGGATATTTTAGAGTCTTTGGTTGTAAATGCTTTATTCTTAATACTAAGGATTATCTCACCAAGTTTGACCCAAAGTCTTATGAAGGTGTATTTCTTGGTTATTCTCAAACTAGTAAAGCTTATATTGTCCTAAACAAATAAACAATGATAGTCGAGGAATCGTTGAACATAACATTCGACGAAAGTCCACTTCCCTCTAAGACATCACCTTTGGTAGATGATGACTTAGTTGAAAGTTAAATGATAGAAAGTCAAGAAATAATTAATAATAACAAGGAAGATGAACCATTAAATAAGGAGATTGTCAACATCAAAGAATCTAAAAGTCATCCTCTAGAAAAGTCATAGGACAACTTAATCAAAGAACCTTAAGGTCACAAGCCCAAAATCAAAGTAATTATTTCGCTTTGTATCCACCATAGAACCGAAAACATAAATGAAGCAATAAAAGATGAATCATGGGTAATTGCCATGCAAGAAGAATTAAACCAATTAATTAGAAATGATGTTCGAAATTAGTTCCAAACCTAAAGAGCAAACCATAATTGGAACAAAATGGGTTTTCAAATAAAATGGATGAAAATGGTATAGTATCTAGAAACAAAGTTAGGCTTGTTGCACAAGGCTATAATCAACAAGAAGGTATTGATTATGATGAAACTTATACTCCGGTAGCTAGACTCGAATCTATTAGAATATTACTTGCCTATGCATGTGCTTATGACTTTAAATTATTTCAAATGGATGTTAAAAGTGCTTTTCTTAATGGGTTTATTAACGAAGAAGTGTATGTTGCTCAACCTCCGGTTTCACCAACTTTGAGAAACCACATCATGTCTTCAAACTCAAGAAAGCATTGTATGGTCTTAAGCAAGCACCAAAAGCCTGCACGACCGACTTAAGACTTTTTCATCGATAACAAATACTCTATGGGATTAGTAGATAATACTCTTTTACCAAGAAAAGGAATCACATATTATCATTGTTCAAATATACGTTGATGACATTATATTCGGATCAACTTGTCAAGAGCTATGTGATGATTTCTAAAATCATGCACTATTTAGTTTGAAATGAGTATGATGGGTGAGTTAAATTTCTATCTAGGACTTCAAATTAAACAACTAGAATATGGCATATTTTTAACCAGTCTAAATATATAAAAGACATGCTCAAAAAATTTGGTCTTGAAGATTCTAAACCAACTAAAACACCCATGTCCTCGGACACCAAACTCACCAAGGATGAAGAAGGTGAATCCGTAGATAACACTAAATATAGAGGAATGATTGGTAGCCTACTCTATCTTACGGCTAGTAGACCCGACATTATGTTTAGTGTTTGTCTATGTGCTCGCTTTCAAGAAAACCCAAAGGCATCACACTTAGAAGCCTTAAAATGATTTTAGATACATTAAGGAACAACGTGTTTAGGATTATGGTATCCCAAAGGAATGGGTGTAGAAACCATAGTGTATGTCGACTCGGATCATGCCGGTGATTATGTCGATAGAAAAGTACAAGTGGTATTTGCACTTTTGTTGGACATTGTCTCACCTCATGGTTTGCAAGAAGCAAACGGCCTCGCCATCTCAACCATCAAGCCGAGCACGTCTCACCGGAAAAGCATGTCAACAAGCTCTTTGGATGAAGCAAGCTCGTAGATTACGAATTCATCTCAACGATATTGTGATACTTTGACAACAAAGCATCCATCGATCTCAAGAAGAATCCTGCTCAACATGCTCATAAAGCATATTGAAATCGTCATCACTTTCTTCATGACAATGTTCAAAAGGAAACATCTCAATCGAAAGTATCCTCCAAGACAACATTGCCGACATCTTAACTAAGCCTCTTAAACGAGAACCTTTAATCTTCTTAGACTTGGTTTAGGGTTAATGGAACCAAACATGTAGGATAAACATAGCCCAAAACATTAGAATAGTCAAACAAAACAATTTTGTCTTGTATCGCTCATCGTAGCCACGACACCAACGATAACAAGGACGGAACCAAAAATTTGGTACCGTCTCGTCCGTGGTGTCATGTACAAAAAAGCGCTACCTACAAAACATCTTCTTCCTCAAAACCCACTTTACCAAAACGTAAACATTAAACCAAGCTCATTATTGACACCTTCCCACACACTAATCATCAAGATAACATCATTGTAAGTATCCTAACTACATTTTATCTCTTAATTCGAGTCTAGGATTCTTATTTATGCACAAAACTATCACAAATCATTACATGGGGTTTTATGTATGCTTTATACCAAATATGAATTCAATTGGCAAAATGCATAACTAGTCATTGAAATTAGGTACTACATTATCATATTGCATAAACAAATCATGCTTCCCACTAATTGATAAATAATGAATATAAGGCCTTATTCAAATAACCAAACACCCATGTCAAAAGTTTTGAAAAGCTTCTCCATTGTAGGAAAACAATTTTTTTCTTTCTTATTGATAATACAAATAGAAATGCTAAATTTTCATCACTTGCATGCTCTTGAATACTAAAGGTATTATGAACTAATATGCATTCCCGGTATATTCGAATGAAGCCACATTGAATTAGGAGCATTCGGGTTATCTCATGGTATTTGCCAAACACCCCACTAAAACCATTTTGTGCATAAATGAGTCGAGATAACCGCAACTCCAAATCGCTTTCATATAGGCACACACTAGAACCAAAACGTTAAAACTTATTCTCATTTTTAACATATTAATTCTTGTCCTTAGGAATAACCATGGTAGCCGCAAGATTCTATGATCACAAAGACACCATTAACTACATTCCCAAACACCACAAAACCAAAAGACTTACCAAGGAACAAGTTGAAATATTTATGGGTCTAGAATCAAGGTATTTCCATGAGGGTAGAACCATTGTTGAAAACTCTCAGACCTTGACAGATCTTTTAGCACTCGTGGATCATTAGCGCTGCCTATGTAATCATAAGCAGACTAATAGAAAATCTCTACAACTCGTATTCTATAGCGAAATGTAAATACAAGATGTTATAACTAAGAACACTTAGATCCTCTATGGATCTTTTATTAACCTAAACTCTATGTTTCAATGAGTTCTCTATTACAAACTATTAAGTTCCTTTTATAGACAAGGAACCTAAACTATTACTACTCATCGACTAAGCATGCAAGCATGCATTTAATGACTAATACATTAAAAATATTGAGCAAGACAATAATACCCATGCTAACCTCAGGCGCTCAAGAATAATGATGGGTTAGCGTCTAATTAATAAAGCGTGTGCAGATCCTAGTCACTTCCACTCTTCACAGATATACAAAGACGGCTTTTATACTTTAGCGAATCTCTTCTTAGCGATTCTCGCTTCTACTCAGCAGAATCCTTCGACAAGAATGACAGAGAATTCCTACTGATAATTCCCAACAATCCTCCCTAAACCGGAATTTGACTTGTTAAGTTCCAGTTCCTAACCTTGATAGATCTTTGAGACTTCAAGACAAGAGGATTGTTTTCACACATCAGTAGCAAAGAACCAATAATAATCTCATCTCTATGATGATCAAACTATGAAACGCCAGGTCTTTGCAACAACAAAAGACAGAGTGTACATCAATACTTATTAGTTGCATACTATTCTCATCACATCCAGGTGTGTTAACTCCTGAGAGAGGTGAATCATTGAAAATAATGGATTTGATGTCTCTTTACCAATAACCATTACTACTGGAGTAGCCAGATGTTTAAGTCCGAAAACTATGGTACATTGATAACCATATGATTTATGAGCAAATTAGCAACTATATGCCTCCCCCGAGGCATATGCCTCCCGAGGCCTATGCCTCCCTTAAACTATGCGCTTAAGGGTTACATTCAATATTGACCACAAGGTGTTGAAACCTTGGTCCATCAAAAGCTTTTGTTAACAGATCCGCCACATTGTCATCTCAGATGAATTTTAGCCACATTTATCAAGTGTTTTCATAAGCATCTCTTATAAAGTGGTGTCGATTTCAATATGTTTGGTTCTCCGTGAAAGATCGGATTTTGACAATGCATATGGTACTTTGATTATCAATGAAAAGAGTTGTGTTCATGAAGTTATACCCATAATCCAAAGAATTGATTTTGAATCCAAAGGACTGTCTACAAGAATTTGCAAAGAAAGAACATACTACCGCTTCAAAGAGTTGAGGTAGCCACAATGGTTTGTTTCTTGATCGCAAAGAAATCAATCTGCTCCAAGGAATTGATGACCTCCGGTTGTGGATCTCCTATCCAGATTAGCACCAAAGATAATCACTATCACTATATGCTTCCAACTTGAAAGGAGACTCTTTGGTACAAGGCCTAAATGAGGTTGGCCTTTGAGGTACTTAAAGATCTTCTTGATCGCATTGAGATGGGAAGTAAGTGGAGTGACTTGATGTCGAGGGCAAACACTCACAACAAAGGTAATATCGGGCCTTGAAGTCGTTAGATACATTAATGAACCAATCATTGATTCAGATAAATGAACATTCACAGTAGATCCGGTTCATTGTTGGTTTTGCTTTTGAGCTTCATAAGGTGTTGTATAGCCCGACACCTTCCATACCAAATTTCTTCAAGATGTCCTCACGTATTTATTTTGACCGATGAATATTCCATCTTGTTTCGCAGAACTTGGAGACCCAAAAGAAAGTAAGCTCCCATAGAACTCATCTAAAATTCTCCTTCATTAGTTCCTCAAATTCCCCGCACCAAGCTTCTTTAGTGGAACCAAAATGATGTCATCCACATACACTTGCACAAGAATGATGTCCGCCGAGTTCTTCTTCGTAAAAGAGTCTTATCAATGGCACCTCTTCAGAGCCATGCTTCAAATAGAATGATGAAAGCCTAGCATACCATGCTCTTGGTGCCCGATGCATCCATGAGAGCTTTAACCACCTTGTAAACATGATTAGGATGATCCGGTCTTCAAATCCTTTGGGTTGAGTGACATAAACCTCTTCTTCTATCTCACCATACGTAAAAGCATCTTTAACATCCATCCGATACACCATGAAGCCCATGTAAGAAGCATAGGCCAAGAAAATTGAATAGCCTCTACTCTAGCAACAGTGCAAACACTTCATCATAATCAATCCTTCCTCTTGCTCGTAACCTTGAGCTACTAATCTTGCTTTGTTTTTAATAACTACACCTCTTGCATCTCTTTTGTTTTTCGTAATCCATTTAGTTCCAATAGCATATTTGCCATCCGGTAAAGGTACCAAGATCCAAACTTGCCGGTTCTAAAACCGATGCATTTCTTCTTGCATTGCTTCAATCCAACTTGAGTCGCAAGAGCTTGAGTGACACCGTTGGTTCTACTTGAGAAAACACGCAAATGCACAATGCTTGAAGTCTGTGTGATTGTCTCTTTGCCGATTTGAGACATAAGATGAAAAGCAACTCGTCCAAATTTAGGACTAGAGATAGCCCTTCGAGTTCTAACAGTGCCGTAATGTCACCAATAATATTGGATTGAGGGTGAGTGATGTTGATTCTTTTAGTAGCAGTGGGGTTGACTTCAATGGAAGGTTTAAGATTAGACACAGTTGGTACAAAAGTTGTGTCATAGGAAGGTGAGGTGAAAATGCCGATTGTTGATGATTTCCAAGATCCGAAGGTCTTGGAAAGCGAGTATAGGGTTTACCAAAGTCCGTGGACACTCTAGAAGGAAAAGGAGGAGAAGCAATGAGCTTTCAATGATTTGGTGACGATGGAGAGATCGATCGTGTCGCAGAAACATGGTTTCCACCGACACCTCATTTGCAAGCTCCCCATTCACCTTCTTAGCTTCAAGCTTAGTCGCAAACTCTTGAGTCTCAAGCCTAGCAAGGTCCTCAAGATAGTGTGATTCATCTTCAATCTTAGCGTAAATATTCTAGACGTGTTGCCCGCAACATTGTTGGGGAGAAAGAAGGCACAAGTATAGGTTGTTCATCATCTTCAAATTCACTTTCTCGAGCCAAGATCCAATGTACCGTGCATTGTTAGTGGGAGACTCTTGAGAACCTCGCACGTTGGTTAGCCATATGTCTAGTGTAACCCAAATAATCGCTAAGAAGTCAAGGTCAAAGACCACATGACCTCGTCCTTGAACATTGGGTTTATCTTCCATGTATCTCGTGTTCAAAGTCTCTATTTTCTTGGCGATAAATTGTACACTCAGAAGCCTTGCTATGAGTGAATAACCCACAATATAACCCTCATCGCCTTTCTCATCAAACTTCCCCAACGGATCACCGGTGTTTAGAATGGTCACTTGACAACCAAAAGGTTCGAGGTAATGAATGGTCGAACCTTCCCAAAGAGAAGCTCATATGGTGTTTTGAGGTGAGGTCTAGTAATGGAGACTCATACACATAGCAAGTCAGGCCAGCCTTCGCCTGCAACATAGTGGGCAATTTAGAATCGCAAGCATTGATCTCGCAGCCTCTATCAAGGTCCCTGTTCTTTCTTTCACCACCCCATTTTGTTGCGGGGTTCTTGGATTGCTATAGTCCTCTTTATCCTTTAGACCGACTGAGTTCTATAATAATAGCATTCTTGAACTCGTCCCATTATCACAATCGAATTCCTTAACTTTCTTGTTTAACTGATTTTCAACGAGGGTGATGAAGTCTTTCAAAGACCGGAGATGTTTCATCTTTAGTACTTAGAAAGAACACCCAACAAAATGCTATAGCCATCAAGGATAACCAAATAGAAGTACTTGTGATCAATGCTTCGACTTGAGTTGGACCAAATAGATCCCTATGTAACACCAAGAGGCTCGAGATAATGCTCACAAGAAGGATAAACTTTGTAGAGGCTCAGTTGCTTCCCTTTGTTGCATGCAACAAAATTATGATCATTGGAGAAATTTTGGAGGTAGACCTTCAACAAGAACCCTTTAGAGAGTGTGTTTATGGTCTTGAAATTCACATGAGCCATTCTCCTATGCCATTTGTTAGACTCATCCAATGATGCTTTAGCCAAAGAAACAAGCGAGGTCACCTCGTGATGAACTTCATCGAGGTTGAATGTGTATAGATTGTGAGTTCGAGGAACTCTCAAGAGAATTGATGTATCTTCCGAAGCTTGAACTCTTTTGAGAGCACAAGACATTCATCTTCGTAGAAAAGTACCTTGTTATTGGTGTCACACATTTGTGAGACCGAGAACAAGTTGAAGTTTTGAAGTTCCCTAACATAGTACACATTCTCAAAGTTTAGTAGGGGTGTCTTGATGGTGCCTTTCCCAGTAATTCTACCATCACTTCCACCAAAAGTCACATTGCCTCCTTCTTCAATAGGAACAAAATTGTGCATCATATCTCTATTGCCAGACATACTTCTTAAACAACCACTATCAACAATACCAATATCTTTATGCTTAAGAGGATGATCCAATAGAACAAGAATATATACAAAAGAATGTTAGTATACAGAGGAGGCTCAAGTTATTGCTGACTTGAACCTGCCTTGTGGATCATAAGATTTATGTCTAGCAGATGAGAAAGATCCACCATTGTTCTTGGGTTTCCATTGATATTTAGGTCCCTTATTATTCCAAGAACAACTCACGAGGACTTCGATGTTAGCACTTCAACACCATTTCCCATTATTCATAGAGTCAACATATGCAGCTAATAACCATGTTTAAAGTATGGGCTAGTGGGTTGCACATAAGGTCTATCACCGATCTCCTCCAAGGAGAGTCAAGATAAGTAGCTTCATGGGACATAAGGTGGAATATTCTTAACATTGGTCCACACAGTGTCTAGGTTTCTCGAGTAGCACATACACCCACTCTTTGCTCATGGAAATCACAATCCTTAATTAAATGAAATTTACTCCACATACAAAACATGTCTTCCTTTGGAAGATTTATTCAACAAAGAAGATGTTCTATTACATGTAGAAAATCAAACCGTAAACATTTAAGGAATTGTTTATAACAGACTTATTATGCAAAGATTTAAAAGACAAGTCTTGTGGGAAACAGCTTGAAGTTGATTCCTCAGCCTACCCTAGAAGGCTTGTACATAGACTTGGGTGCAGTGCTTGGGTGTAGGCTCGTGTGAGGGCTTGGGAAGGTCCGACTTATCACTTGAATCACACCGGATGTAGACCCTTGATCCGATGAATTGTCACCGCTGAGAAAGAGACAAAGTCATAAGATGAAGCATCTGTAATCCGCAAGTCTTTTGACTTTCGCCATACGTATGGTGTGATCCATCAAAGTCAACAAAGAATGGATGTGTCAACAAGGCATGAATTCTCCTCTAATAGGTCCAGGGACAACATGCAAATTACCTTATTTAACAAAATGTTCTAAGCTCAGTGTAGATTTACCATCTTGCCTAGCTTCCAATCCTACATACTTTTGAAAACCTAAACCTATTCCAGAGGTCACCGATTGACTACTATAGAGTGCTCTAGCTAGATTGTCACATGATATTAACCATTGTTTATGTCTAGCTATTTCCTTAACAAGTTTTCTTTAAGCTCTATGTTCTCAAAGAATTGCATCGCCTTTTTCTTTTCAAGCATGTTTTAAGTTAATTTCGCAATATTTAGATCAATTTGTAACCCTTTATCTTTTCTTCATAAGCTATATGATTCTTTTGAAACCATACCTTTTGTCTTTCTAATGTTTTAAAGACAGTTTATAAGCTTCATTATCAACATAGCATTCATTGTATTTAGGTTTCATAGTATCATAAGCTTCTTTAAGTTCATTGTATCTTCACTACAACCAAATATACAGTTGTGTACCGAGAAAGTCCCATCAAGGTAAATTGATCATGCCTATCTTCTAAAGTACATCTTGCCAAGAATCCAAGCTTCTCTCGCATCGCCAGCCTTCCTGTGTTCATGTGCACCCGCTTGACCTGTTCATTCAAGGTGACAAGAGTCAAGTGCTAGCTCTTCTCGATTCTCACGATAGGAATTGTAGTTAGCTCCCTCCACTCTTCCCTGCTTTGCATTCCTTGAGAAATGACCCATCCGGTGACAAGAGAAACACTTGACCTTTCTCCTGCCAAAACGAGTTGGATCCTTTCCTTTGAAGCCAAACTTACTTCCCCTCTCTTCAAACCTTTTGATATTCATCAAAGTATGGCCACCGCCATTTCGGCTTCATCTCCTCCATCTCAAGAGGGTCCACCGTCAAAATCTTCATAGACAAGATGTCACGAGTATCATAATCAAGAACAAATGAATGAAGAACATCCTCCAATATACTATCGTTTTAGCTTGAGGACATGATGGATCGGGACGATAAGATGATGATGGTAAGTAGGATGGACTTAGAGCATGCATCATCATGTTGGAGTGAGATGTCCCAACAAAGGTTGTATGACCGTAAGAGGATGCCCGATAGGAGATCCGACATCGTGTTCAAGAGATTTGAGTTTGTTGTATAGCTCATCAAAAGTGAGCATATCCACCCACCTTTAGCCTTTAGGGCTATACTAACATGTAACCATGATGGAGGCAAAGATCGAGGAACTTTGAATTGCAATCGTCGTTGTCGTTTTGCATTCACCGTTTAATGACTCAAGATCCTATGAAACCCGTCGATCCCTTGTGGATACCTTCTTCTTCCGAGATATTGAACTCTTGAAAGTGTTGTCTCAAAGATGGACTTCCTCATTCTTCCGGACTCTTCATTGCCACCGAACCTTGCTTTAAGTGCCATCCATATGTCCTTGGCATCATCCATGTGGTGAAAATCACCCAAGTGATCTTCGTGAATGGCTTGAAGAAGGATTGTTCTTACTTTGTGCTCTCTCACATGCCTAGAATCTCTTCAGTAGCTTTGGGAGGAGCAATGGTAAACTTACCATCAAGATCGGGATAGTCTTCTTCAGACTGCTTCCTTTCTTCACAATCTCCCAAAGATTCCAATCAATATTGGAGATCCAACAGATCTTCATCGTCCACGATCATAGTCTTCCTTTTAAGATAAGGAAACTTACCATTCTCGTTGGAGAGACTAAGTTGTCGATAGAGGTGGTGTTTTTGATGTTGTTGTTGGTGACTTGATTCATCATTAGTTCCGTGCATGGTGAATGTGTTTTGGTTGTATGGGGTGAGGTTAAATATGGTTCTTAGTATCGTAGAGACTCTCCGAGGCTCGATACCACTTGTTGAAAACTCGGACCTTGACGGATCTTTTAGCACTCATGATCGTTAGGTCGCCTATGTAATCATAAGCGCACTAATAGAAAATCTCTACAACTCGTATTCTATAGCGGAATGTAAATACAAGTCGTTATAACTAAGAACACTTAGATCCTCTATGGATCTTTATTAACCGAAACTCTATGTTTCGAATGAGTTCTCTATTAGAAACTATTAAGTTCCTTTTATAGACAAGGAACCCTAAACTATTACTACTCATTCGACTAAGCATGCAAGCATGCATTTAATGACTAATACATTAAACAATATTGAGCAAGACAATAATACCCATGCTAACCTCAGCGCTCAAGAATAATGATGGGTTAGCATCTAATTAATAAAGCGTGCAGATCCTAGTCGCCTTCCACTCTTCAACAGATACACGCACGGCCTTTATACTTTAGCGTAATCTCTTCTTCACAGATTCGCTCTACTTTAGCGTAATCCTTCGCAAGAATGATGAGAATTCCTACTGCATAATTCCCAACAACCATTCACTCATCCTTCCTTGAAAATACCAATCTCCGTGAAGAACTAGCCGCCATTAAATTCAATTATCTTCTTGACATCGATGAACCAATTTATCCTAGGTTCGTGTTAGAATTCTATGCTAGTGTGACCGACTTTAGTGATGAAGACGATGATGAATTTTGTCTTAGGTTTAAAATCAATCAAAACGACTACACCATCACCTTAGCCAACTTTGCTCAAGTGCTAGGAATTCCCAACCAGGACTTGTGTCTACACGGATAAGTGGTCACTACCGCTCTTGATGCAATCAATGACCGATTTCTCCTACCAAACCCGTTTGGCCGATAAGGATGCCATCCGTGAACACCTTTTAACCCAAAAGGTGACACAACCCGAGTTACCCGAAGGGAAAAGAGGTAAACCGAGATCCATATGGAATGGAGCTAAATGAACTTAAGCCCGAATTTAAGAAATGGGAGGAGCTACTTAGAGCCAACGTGTTGAAACAGACAGACCTTGATAGATCTTGAGCTCGTGGATCGTTATATATGCCTATGTAATCACAAGCACAATAAAAGACAATCTCTACTACTTATATTTATCACGAATATAAACACAAGTAACAAATAACTAAGAACTCGTGATCCTCTATGGATCTTTATATTAACCAAAACCGAGTTTTTCAATCGGCACCTAACTCATTCTAATGTGTTCCTTTTATAGATAAGGAACCCTAAACAATATCGCTAAACCGCTTCCCAAGAAACGATAAACATAAACTAAATAAGATATACACAATCACTTCCAAATAAAGCTCATGTATATCCACACTAAATAAACTAAACACGAATAATAACTTCCATGAAACAAACTAATAACTATTATACTTCACAGATTATGTCTCTCGCGAATCCACTCTTCTTGATAGAAACCCTTCTGCAATAATTTCAAGATAATCCAAACTTCACATAATTCCCAACAATCCTCCCTAAACCGGAATTTGACTTGGTTAAGTTCCAGCTTGATTGATCTTACAACACCAGAGGATTGTACACGAACAACAAAGAAGAAAGAATCCAAATAAGAACATCTCGGTGATGAAGAAACTCGAAACTACATATCTTTGCAAAGAACAAATGACAATAGGTACATCAAAACAAATTAGTTTCATACTATTCTCATCACATCCGGTGTGTTAACTCCTCGTGAGAGGTGAATCATTGAAAATAATGGATTTGATGTCTCTTTACCAATAGCCATCACTACCGGAGTAGCCATATGTTTAAGTTCGTAAACTATGGTACATCGATAACCATCTCGATTTATT
>CM040240.1:244059334-244093908 GCA_022545495.1 Chrysanthemum lavandulifolium
ACACACTTGGAACTAGGAGATGTATGTGAAATAATTTGTCAAGTAAGACTTTTGTAACTTGTGAATTATTAGAAGAAACATAAACCATACATCATTTATGTGACACCCTCCCTGGCGGTTTTGGGGAGGTTGTCTACCCAAATTATTTTTTTTTTTCTTTTTAAAACTTTGTATAATTATTTGTATAATTTGTGTATAATTTGTAGAATTTTGTAAGAAAAGGTAAGTAGAATGTAGAAAATGTACAAGTAAGTTTTTAGTAATTCAAATAGATTGTAATGAGTTGATAAAAATTGTAAAAATACTTTCCTTGTGAAAATCGGGTGATAAAATAATTATCGTGAAATTTTTAAGAAAACGACGTAATAATTAAACGTTAACGATTAAAATACCAAGTAAATTTGAAACACTAGGAAAACTAAAAATATAGTTTTATGAACTAATTGTAAGTTTAAAATACCTCGGATCATTTTTGAATGTAACGGATTGAATAATCAAAATAGAAACTCACGCGATAAAAATTATTAAATATAAAAATCACGCTTGTAAGGGAAAATGGAATGTCGTGAATGTACTAATGAGATGCACATGATGTCAATGAAATGTAGACTAATCATAGTCCATATGAAATGTACGTGATGTCATGATCATGAATTACGCTAAACCTCCAAGGTTACGCGATTTGAAACAAGTAAACCAAGTTTACTAAAATGTTGAAATAATGAGACATGAACGGTGTCGAAATGACCGAAGCACGAGTTGTCACATTCGCCCATCCAAAAGGAATTCAGTCCCGAATTCAATCGTTATTAGGTCTAACGGGTTTAGGTTTGATGTAGTAAACTTTCCCATTCCCGAGCAAAACCCTCAAAGACTTTGTGGTAACCGATTTTACTTAATCTCACAACTCATCAAACAAGAACCGCGAGATTAGGCTAAATCGGTTTAGATAACAACTTGTTTCTAGCTCGATTTTGCAACTCATCAAACAAGAATCCACGCGGATCAAACTGAAACAAGTGGTTTGAAAAAATCTTTTGAAAATTTGGCTCGACACGGAATTGCTTACTCATATAAGACTACATTCTTCATTGCATGATTCTTCCCGAATTAGACATAGGTGATCGGGCTATGTATAATTTAGGAGTAACTATGCAATGCTTGGACTAATCGACTCATATGTTGTTTGGTGTTGAGTCAACTGATGTTAAAATTGTGATGAACATCGAGGAGAGAAGACATGGAGAAGTGTTGTTAAAATGATAGTTAAGGTAAAAAGAATTAAAATCCTCGTAAATGATATCGAATCGAAAGGAAATAAAGTACGATAGATGAGAATATATTACAACAAGTGGTTTAGCAAAAGTAGTACATCTTAGGTTATCAAGTTTCGAATACGATGGAAAACATAAACTTAGTACAACATGGTACATAAAGAAAAACAAGACTGTTAGTTTCCGAACTTCTTCAGTCTTCCGCGTAATTGATACCTTGACGAGCTCCTCCTCCTCCTTCTAACATATATACATTCCCATGAGCACCTTCGACTTGTTGACCTTGGTTTTGAGGACATTGGCTCCGATAGTGTCCTTGCTCCCCACATTGAAACATGTCATTATAGTTTTACCTCTACAATCCCACAGCGGTGTCCTAATTTTGGCATCATGGCACTTGGCGAGCAAAGACCGAGTGATGAAAGTTACATCTAGTACATAGTGGGTGTGTTCCAAAGATATCCTTTTCCTTTGCAGCCCTTAGCAAGGTGTCCCACTTTTGACAGATAAAGCATATACCATGGACCATCATGATGTAGCGTGCATTGATGACATCGCGGTAAGTTTCAAAGATAAGTTCTTTCCTTTGTTGGTGCAAAGAACATAAACCCCGTGGCTTTTGTCTTCTATTCCATTGTTGGTGATGGTTAATGCTACGGCTTTGGTTGTTGTTGTGGTAACCTCCTTGGTCATTTTCCCATTTCCTTTTGTTGTTGTTGGTTTGATTGTTGTCGTTGATGCGGTTATTATTGTTGTTGATGGTATGATTGTTGTTATTGTTGTGGTGGTTATTGTTGATAATGTTTTCCTTTTCGCAACTCGAGCCATGAGTATTTGAGTAATACGTAAATTCTTCAATTGTTTGTGGATCGAAAGAAGTTACGTCTCCTTGGATATTTTGTGAAAGTCCTCCAATGAAATTTTTCAATAGTTTCTCCTTGTCCGAAATCATAGCCTGACAAAGAACAACTCTTGAAACCTTTTATGTAAGCAAGTCTCGCAGCTTCAAGAAGAAGCTGCGGCCTTGGTAATAGCACTCACATCGCTCGTTCTTTTCAATCCTTAATGCCTCGCTACACTATCCCTTACCAACTTTTGAATAGCCGCTTGAGTCATTTCGGTGTAGCTTTCTTGATGCCATATCTTCAAACAAGAGAAAATGTGAGACGTAGCAAAATCCGATGTTAATAATAAGCGCTCCAAAGAAATGTGATAAGAAATGATAAATTTGAGGTTATGTTTCAAAATGATCGACGGTTTCCGAAAAGATGGGTTATGAGGTGTCGTAAGTGCTTCAAATGTATGATGGTTTAGTGACTTAGAGTGAATAGCGTGCAGCTCGACATGTTAGTGATGAAACAAAGGAGTGAGAATGACCTTGCCGAACTTAAAGGTTTATCTTGGCATTCGACGTTATCGGTGATGAGTCGATTGATATGGAAATTGTGATAGGAACTGACAAGGAATTCTCCACATTAGAGTATGAAGAAAGAATAATGGAATGGGAATTTAAAGGCATCCATGTGACAATCGATATGAAATGAAAGTAAATAACTCGAAAATGTACGTAAAACCGCATGTAAAGTGAACATGCACTTGTGATGAAATGATGAGATGCTATGATAATGTAGTTATAGTCTAGGTCAATGATGCAACCTAGTTCTCTATAATCAAGCTCGATGCTAATCACACACCCCAATTTACTGCTTTGCAGCCGAATGGAATTCGGGGATTGACCGTCATAGCACCACATCACAAGCTTATATTGAACGACCTAAAGTGTCGTTTTAAAAACACATCGTTGGATATTTCATAAAATCAATCAGAGTACAACATCGGTCCCAAAAAGTTTTACAAAGTTTGCGAAAATACAAATATGTTACAAATCCAAACGATGTTTTTTAAACATAAAGTACCATAATGTACATAATGTAAGTCGACGCCATGACTCAAAATATAGGTCCCTAAACCATGTCATGATGAACGTGCCTCGCCATTCGAAAAATACATTGCTAAAAACGGTCAACAATAATGTTGGTGAGAAATCATAGGTTTATGTAAATGTTTTATACGACTACACAAGTATAGACCATGCATGACAATCAAGTCACGTAAAATAATGTTACAATTGCTCTAAGCCCATGACCCCAAACTAGACTGCTCAATAATGTATGCCCCTGCAGAGTGTTTGCGACAACTCCGTAATGTAATCAAATAAAATGCATCCGCTCACTTGGTTGGGATTCACCAACCCGGATGGAGCGTCGCCCTCGATAGATCTATCCACTCATCCTCGCTCAAAGATTAACGGTTCATGTTCAAGTAATGGGGACTTTCAAATTGGCATATGTGGTAACTTAAGCAATGTAATGAATTTAACATACTTGGTATCGTACAAAAAAAATGTAGTGCAATGTATTCTCCCCCGTGGGTTTGAAAATAATCGAAAGCATGTAAAGACGGGGCTATGAAAACTCACTTGGATAAACTGGAATAACGGCAAAAGTGAGTATACTGAGGTTTATAATGATGCGTCAACCGGGACCTATTATCAATGATATGATATGTCATGAGTTGCAATGTAATGCTATGCATGCAATTCGTATGTTATTTATACCATTTACGAGTTTTGAAAATATTACTCGTCGTCGAAAAATACTCTTTTGACGTCTTAATCCTTCAAAAATGACTTTACATGTTTTTACGTCAAAATGTCATCCTACAATGGTTTTATAATGACTTTTGGTGAAATTACCACTTTTCGTCGCAAAACAATGTCGTAGGAAAAATCATGAAATCAACGAAAATGGCTCCGGAAAAGTGGTCGTAAAACGGTGTACGTCGATCGTTAGAGAACGAACTCGACGGTTTTGGAAAGTTTGTATCGATATCTAAAAGTTTCAGTTCAGGAGTTTTCGTCCAAAAGGTCTCGATCATAAAGATATTAAAGGCTAAAGATGGTGGTTTTTGTTAATTGTGTGCAGAAAATAAGTTTCGGCCAATGTTTGAACATCCGTAAATAATTCACCATAACTCCGCTTGACAAACGGCTTTTTGTTTTGAAAAATATGGCCGATGAACTTGATTTTTCTAGAAGACACTTCGTTATAAAAAGTTTCACATCCTTGTTAAAAACAGCCGCAAACATAGCCTTTACAGCTAACGAAATACTTGTGACGTAAAAATAATATAGTTTTTCAGAAAATAATATTTACGGCAACTTTATAAAAACGTGCATATATTTGTCGCTTTAAATCCGCTTTCACGTAAAATATGTCCTTAGCTTCGTATCGAAGTAAACTAATATATTTTTGAGAAGTCGAAATAATTTGTGAAGCTTAAGGCTGTTTTGACCGAAATGTGTAAAAACTGCATGCTGAAAATCCTGAAAATAATACATTTCGTCGTCAAACTTTAAAAATTCACCACGGCTTCGTTATAACTCCGTTTTTGTCCGCTCAAAAGGCCACGGATTCGCTTTAAAGTATATTTTCTAAAAATCAAGGCCAAAATGTCGTACCATCAGTGGGTTTTTCCAGAAATTCGTTTTAAGGACAGAACGTAAAATATAGTTTACGAAAGTAGTTTTTCTCGGACAAAACCTATTCTAATCCCTTCAAATCAACTCCAAAGCTAATCTAATCCTACCATACACCTTCTTAGGGTGTCATGGGTTCCTAATCACCATCAAGACCAAAGATTACCATGGGAATATTTATAGGATGACCATAATTATATAAAACTTCTAAAATCATGAAATAAATGGTATAAATCACATAACATGTATATAAGCTCCAAAAATGAAAAGGAACATATGAAAATGATAAGGAAACATAAAAATGATAAGAATATGCTTACTAGTGCAAGTGAAGAGGTGTAGGTAACAAAGGATTAACTTAAATATCCTTGGTTTTTATTTCAAAACCATGAAAAGGATATGATCTAGGTTGAAATAACACTTGATTTAGCAAAATTTCTTGATCCCTTGGTTGTTGAAGAGTGGCGGTTTGAGAGCCAAAGAAAAGGAGAAACTAAAATTTTTACACACTTGGAACTAGGAGATGTATGTGAAATAATTTGTCAAGTAAGACTTTTGTAACTTGTGAATTATTAGAAGAAACATAAACCATACATCATTTATGTGACACCCTCCCTTTGGCGGTTTTGGGGAGGGTTGTCTACCCAAATTATTTTTTTTTTTTTTAAAACTTTGTATAATTATTTGTATAATTTGTGTATAATTTGTAGAATTTTGTAAGAAAAGGTAAGTAGAATGTAGAAAATGTACAAGTAAGTTTTTAGTAATTCAAATAGATTGTAATGAGTTGATAAAAATTGTAAAAATACTTTCCTTGTGAAAATCGGTGATAAAATAATTATCGTGAAATTTTAAGAAAATGACGTAATAATTAAACGTTAACGATTAAAATACCAAGTAAATTTGAAACACTAGGAAAACTAAAATATAGTTTTTATGAACTAATTGTAAGTTTAAAAATACCTCGGGATCATTTTGAATGTAACGGATTGAATAATCAAAATAGAAACTCACGCGATAAAAATTATTAAATATAAAAATCACGCGTTGCAAGGGAAAATGGAATGTCGTGAATGTACTAATGAGATGCACATGATGTCAATGAAATGTAGACTAATCATAGTCCATATGAAATGTACGTGATGTCATGATCATGAATTCGCCGCTAAACCTCCAAGGTTACGCGAATTTGAAACAAGTAAACCAAGTTTACTAAAATGTTGAAATAATGAGACATGAACGGTGTCGAGAAATGACCTGAAAGTACGAGTTGTCACAGTCGCTAGAACTTAATTCGCTACACCACTAAGTCGCTGGAGTCCCAAGTCGCTAGACAAATGCAAGTCGCTAAGTAGTAACTCGCTAAGCCTCAAGTCGCTAGCAAAATTTTGGCAGCAATTCGCTACTCAAGTCGCTAAGGATACAAGTCGCTAAAGAGCAACTCGCTACCGACCAAGTCGCTATCACCAAGTCGCTACCCGTAGTGGAGAGTCTACTACTTGTCTTGTAAATCGCTAGATCTAAGTCGCTAGGTTTAGAATCAGAACTCGCTATAAATTTGTAAAGCAAGTCGCTATGAAGAAACTAATCCATGAAGTAACTCGCTAGCTAGAAAACCACATAAACATCACTTATCAATCTAAAAAACCCAACCAAGATGATTCAAGCTTACCAAATGAAAACCTAAACACTTGTGATGATTCTAAAAATAAAATTACTAACAAATCCAAACTTTAACCCAAGAAATCAACCAAATGATGCAAAAACCACTAAACTTTTTCAAACTCAAAAACCACCGAAAAACCACTAGAAATCCAAAGATGTGCAAGATATGATCTAACCATGGCTCTTGATACCAATTGTAAGATATAACTTTTCACATACACATCAAACCATAACGCAAAGTAGCATATAGATGGAATTCTAGAGAGAGAAAGTTAGAGGTTTAGGGAACTTAGTGAGAGAAAGTGAAAGATATTATGAGCTCCAACTCTACCTTGGAAGGTAGAGAGTATTTATAGTCTTACATAAAACGCCACACATCGGGCTGGATCGGCATATCTGAGGGTAAAGACCGGTCTGTCCTCCACGGTGTTACTTAACTAAATACTACTTAACTAAAAGGAACTACGACTATGAGCTTTCTAACGATTACATATACTTGAGGTGACCGAATCTTTAATACTGGGAATTTCTAATTCCTAACATATATTCTTAGATAAAACTCAACATGTAGCAGATTCACACTTCTTCTCCCCCTCAAGAATTGCATACGGAGTTGCCATTCTTGATTAAGCAAGTAAGTATCATCCAAATGTAGTCTATTCACACTTCTCCTCCTCAAAGGTTGCATATGATGTCGCCATTGTCATTATAATTGAGCAAGTGGAATAAGAGAACCATCATCGGTAGCTCGGTTCACTTGATAACTGATCGCGCATGGAAAAAGTATGAAGCATGTTGATGAGAATGCTCATTAATGAGAAGATTTCTCTTCTTCCGAAGATAATGTGCACTGAAGCGTACACATTTCTTTTCTTTGAGGAACGAGGCTTGAACTATTGTGTTCAAACTTCATCAGAAGATTTCTCTTCTTCGGAAGATAAATCGCACTGAAACGTACACTTTTATTTTCTTTAGAGTACGAGGCTTGAACTGTTGTGTTCAAACGTCATAATCTCTCTCATTTCATCCTCTCTTGGCAAACTTGTAATCAACCCCATTATCATTCAGGAGGCTCTTTGTTGTGACGGTGATGAAGAAAACCCAATATGATGAATTTGACCCTAAAGTAAACTAACCCAACTCGTGACTTAAACTTGCACATATGTAACAAAGAGCGGTGCAGAATTCATCCTCCATTGAATCTCTAAGTACTCTATACTCTTCATCCAATCAACCATCAAGTATAAGACGTACATCACCTCTTGAAAATCCACAATTAAATGTGACACTAAGCACTATAACGTAACTCCTTAAAGTGATAGTTATTTTGTAGTGGTAAGAGCCCAATTCCCCCAAGTGGTAAAAGAAAAGGAAAAGTCACCCAAAAATAACTAGATTTCCAAGTCTTCGTATTTGAAAATATTAAAAGCTCGAACAAGGATCTTGAAAATTCTTCATCCTACCATCCCCGATACCTTTAGATACTAAGTACACTCGCCCGTGATATTTTACTTCAACTTCAAATAAACTAAACTAAATTAATGCCGTTGTCACATCTTGTGTTTAAAAGCTCAAATCTAGTCTCCTTTGACATTTTAAGTAAACTATGATAATGGTTTCATCCCACCATGGTTAAAAGCACATAACCCGTAAACCTTGTAATAACCAAACCGCCACTAAGAGTATCCAACCAATCACCTAATTCATAAAGTACACCTTTATCCCTTCTTCAAGTAGAAACCGTAGCACCGTGATCGATAAGATCCGCATCACACTTTCCCTTTCTCCGTGATGGTTCCATCATCACGGATTTTACAATTCTATGATTTAAACCGAGAAATAGTTTCTTTCGCGAGATTTTACAAAACCAAGAATAAACCGAGATAGATCCGGAGATGCACTTTTCTTTCACCGGGATGTTTCCATTGTCACAGGATTTTACAAGTCTATGATTTAAACCAAGAAATAGATTCTTTCGCGGGATTTTACAAAACCAAGACTAAACCGTAAACGATGTCAGTTTGAATAAGTAATGACAACTTTGGTTTAAGTAAATATCTGTTTTAGGGGAACATGCAGCGGTTCTTCAACAGTTCATTCACAATCATCAACAATATCATCAACAATTCTTTACCTAAATGTAGAAAGGTTCACAAACCATACTAAGTCGAGTAGAATACACTACTTTCCCCTGGAGGTTGACCGTAACACATCAAAGTACACGTGTCTCCCCCATGATGGTTTCGAACTTTCAGAAGCATCATAACGTGTACAACCATTTTCATGAGAAGTTCTTGTCATAAGCAAACATCTTGAAAAGTGATGACTGACGCTGAAGATTCTTGAAAGATGTTGCTTAGACTGTGAAGTATCATTGTCATTCAGTGGCATCGAATATTCTATGGGAATTGTTGATCACATCTCAACCGTTCAGCCCTTTGGAAAACACATCATCCACATATTCTGTCGGCTATTGTTGTGACTACTTGGTGAAGTAAACCCGATATACCAGATTTGAACATGAAGTAGAATTCCTCAGATTTGCTACTTAAGCTTGTACTAATCCTTGTGAAAATGAAACGGGTGTACCCAATGTACAAAACCTCTTGACGCATCCTCAACTGCGTGAGACACCCAAATGATAGCTACGTTGTGGGTTAAGTGAGAAAGAATCACACAAGTAACTAAATAGCCAAGTCATTATCACATCCAATAAACGCCCAAACAAGTCATCTTCGCGGAAGGGTAGAAAGAAAGAAGACGAAATAAGTAAACGCGCCCAAAAAACCTCACATCAAATCCAGCTAAGAAATACCATACAAAAACCCCATAGTCAACCTTGTTCAATCATCAATTCAAGCCGTGAAATAGTATACATTGTGAAAATGCATATACCAAAGTACCAATCCACTTGACTCAACAAATCTCATAAAATTCCAAATCTCATAAACCACAAATCATCGAATCTCATATTTGTCAAGTTATATTAATGATACGCTTACACAGCGTGCTCGGGGTCAAAGGAACTTCCTTTTCGTCGAGCAAGTTTTTCAACACCATAGGAAGTGAACCTAATCGTTGTAGTGTAGTATTAGGGTAAGCCACGGGTATTGATATCGTTCTCTAGGGGAATAGGAATGCTAGTGAGAAGTTAATACGCTAAGGTTGGGTTGAGGAAGATTACTTTTTATCTTTTTTATATTTTTTAGGAAATGGAAAGGTACGAATCTCGGGGTTTGGATTTGGGGGTTTGGTATTTCTACCGATTACTTCTACTTTCTAATTATCTAATTAACTAAGGTGAGTCTATGTCTATTGTTGTGTGCTCGTATGATGATTAAAAATGTATTTGCCTAGGCTTTATTACTCCCTAGTTATCTACTATTGATGGTTGAATTGTCACGTCCTTACAACATAGAGCACACTTGGATAAGGCCAAGTATGTGATCAAGCAATACTTGGATAAGGCCAAGGAAATGCTCGAAGGGTTTACATCTTACAACATAGAGCATGTTCGAAGGAACCAAAACAAAAAGGCGGATGCACTTAGCAAACTGGCATCAATGGCTTTTGCTCATTTAACTAAGGAAGTTCTAGTCGAAGTGTTGGCAGATAGGTCCATCGTCCGAAAGGAGGTGTCTGACATAATACTAGAGGAAGATTCAAATTGGATGACTCCGATTAGAGAGTATCTAATAAGTGGTATCTCGGAGGATCGGAAGCTAGCTCAAAGGTTCACATCAAAGCATCACAACACGTAATCATGGGGAACTACCTATACGAAGGTCTTTCTTGTCTCCATGGCTTCGTTGTGTAGGACCTAGGCAAGCCGCCAACATCATTAAAGAAGTGCACGAAGGTCTTATGGCTACATGCGGGACCCCGCTCCGTCGTCTCTAAGATCATGAGGATTGGATATTATTGGCCTTGATGCACAGGGATGCAGAGAAATTATCCGTGTGCGAAGCCTATCAAGTCCACTCAAGAGTGCCAAGGCTACCAAAACAAGATATGACCTCCATGGCGTTCGCATGACCTTTCACCAATGGGGATAGATATCGTAGACCTCTACCAATTGCTCCGGAGGGGTAAAATTTTGGTCGTAGCCATCGACACTTCAAAAATGGGTGGACGCTAGACCCTTAGCATCCATCACAGGGAGGCGCATGGAAACGTTCATGTGGGAACACATTTTCTGCCGGTTCGGAGTACCCCATATCATCATCTTAGATAATGGGAAACAATTTTCCGAAGGAGTGTTCCCAGTGTTTTGCAGAGGCCTGAACATAAAACAATCTTTCACATTCGTTTACCATCCTCAAGGTAACGGGCAAGTGGAATTTACTAACAGGGACATCATCCAAGGCATAGAACGAAGGCTGGGATATAGTCACCATGGTTGGGTAGATGAGCTAGCTCAAGTACTCTGGGCTCATAGAACGCACACAAAGTCAAGTCATGAGGAGACACCTTTTAGCTTGACATATGGCACAAAAGCTGTCATCCCTTCGGACTTAAGTGTCGAAACAGAAAGGGTCATGAACTTCGAAGCAGCAGACAACGAATAAAGACTCCGCAACAATCTAGACCTACTCGAAGAACGAAGGGAAATAACCTCGATTAGGGAGGCTATCCATAAACAAAAGATTGAAATGTACTACAACATCAGGGTTTGGCCTTCGACATTCAAGCCAGGAGAATACGTCCTCCGACTCAACAGCGCAAGTAAATCTGAGTACCAAGGTAAACTAGGGCCTACATGGGAAGGACCCTATGTTGTTTAAGAAGCATATGGCAACGAAGCCTACAAGCTGGAGACGCTATTGATAGAACTTGCAAATGGCACTACCCTTCGTAAGTTTTACATATGAAACTTACAATGTCCAAGGACATTTTTTAATTTTCTTTCAATCAATGTATTTGCATTCTTCTCAGTTTGGGAAACAAGCATTAATGGTAGGCGTCTAGTATTCATTTCTTAAAATGATGTAATCCTCCCTACCCACTTAATGATATAACGCTTTTCCATCAAATATCTTGTTTCGTTCAATACAACAAAGATTTGTCCACCAAGTCGCTTTTATAAGTTTCAATGTCGAAGGGATGTACAAAGACTAACAATACGTCTTGCTCATATGCATAACATCCATCTCAACTTCACATTAACGTTTTATATGGCCTTAAGGTATTCCAAGCCTTCACGCCTAAAAGATTAAGATGGAGTAGGTCGCAACCCTCCGTCAAAGAATTAAATTATACGATTGCTATATTCTTGGTGAAGTAATTACACAATGAGGCTATGCATCTACCATACTTTAGGTTGTAAAAATGTTACCGAAATGAAACGTAAAGAGAAGAATCACACATAGCAAAATACATGCCCTAGTGGCCTTGATGTAGATATTCATTTATGACTAGTTTAACTAGTCCAACATGCCGTAGCCTTAACGATCAAGCAAACAAAATATTGTCTTAGGACAAGGCCTTTACCACACACATCAAATGTAAATTGTTTCATCAGGCATATATCCTGGAAAGAGACACAAACATATTGTTTGAAACCAGGGTACATACCACCCTGAGGGATCAAATTACAACCACATGGTAGCCTTCATCAAACTTTGGAATGGGTCGGATTAGCAGAACCTGGGCATGGAACCTTGGGAGATGGTGTCCTCTTCGAAGGAGAGGCAAGCTGGACTTTCCTTGGCTTCTTGGCTAGCAGGTCCTCAATAGAGGCCGCTGGGTCCTTCGTCGCTTCGGCAAGGAAGGAGAACTCTGCAGTGGATAAGGCATTGCCTGCATCATCATATTCCTTCTCATGAGTTGCTATGTAGTATGGAACATCTGCAAGCTTCACTTGTTCCCCTGTCTCAGCTATCTCCTCCAAAGTGGTACACTTGCCATGAAATATGGATGCGTTCACCAATTTCCCAATCATGATACCTACATCATCAGTATGGTACAGTTCCATGGCGATGTGGGGGATGACATTGGTTACCAAATCTGCCCTATCCTTCTTGAACATCTTCAAATGAAGGTCTAACCCATCCACCTTTTCCCTGAGCTTGATCTCTTGGTCAACTAGCTTAGCCCTCTCTTCTTCAAGGCCTCCACACTTGGATGTAAGAACGGATATTTGCTCTTTGTAGCTTATGACCTTCGCGCCTTCGAGATATATCCTGCACTTTCGACTGCTTGCAGCCTAATCGACCTTGAGATTTTCCACATCAGCTCTGAGATCTTGAACCAAGGGATTTTTGTCAAAGTCCTCCATAGCTTCTTCACTTTGTCTGCAGGTCTGAATACTTCTTGTCCCTAGCCTTCTCCCTAGCAAGCATGACATCCTGTTAGGTTCAGTAAATACCCAAACCCCTTAATCTAGGATTTGAATAGAAAATACCCTAAGTGTTTTGGCCGTTAAACACTAACAAGTCACCGAGTGCATAGTCTCTCGGTGAGCCATCTTCGTGATACTCAGAAGAGGCAAAGAAGAAGTCTCCACCCAAGAAGCGCGAACTTAAGGGTGAAGACCGAGTTGTTGGGATATGTAAGATTAAAGTATTGAGATTAACAAAGCACCGTAGAAAGACTAAAAACCGCAAGAAGTCAAAGTACCGCTAAGTAAAAGTCAATACCGCTTATTCATTAAAGTACCGCAAAGTTTAAAGTCGGTTGTATTAGATTAAAGATAGAAAGTAATGTTTATCTAGAACTTTTTAAGTATTGTTTACTTGACGTACAAGCATAAGAATTGTAAACCGTTTAGGGTTATCCTTGAGCCTATAAAAGGACCCCTAGATTGGTATTAGACGTACATGACATTATTAGAGTTTTAGAGAAGTTCGATATTATTAGAGTTGTTAAAGAGTCTGCATAATAAGCAGAGTTAGAGTTATTAATAAAATCGTTCAAAGTTAAAGTTATTCTTCTTAGCTTTGTTAAGTAAATTCCGCATACTTAATAGAGTTTGCTCAGTGTTTTCATTGTTAATAACTTAGGATTTATCCGAGGTTATTAAACCTTAACAAGCTATTTAAGTTAGTTTGGTTAGAGTACATCGATCCAACAAGTGGTATCAGAGCTTGTGTGGAAACTCTGACTAGGAAGAAACCCTTAAACCCTATTACAACAAAATCTAAGGATGTCGATTGTCGTTCCACCACCATCAATCACCTCACTCGTAATTCCAATCATCAAAAAGGAGAATATGACCTATGGTGCATGAAGATGAGGCGAGACATTGACATTACCGACCATGCACTATGGAATGTAATTGTCAATGGTAATGAAGTAGTTCCGGATCCCGTGGAGATTCCTGGACAACCTAAACCACCCAAACCAGCCTTACCAGCCTACTATAAGGAATCAAGAGAAGGCTCTTAACATACTCTTATCTCGCTATACCGATGGACATCCACCAAGTTTCATGATGCTAAAGATGCAAAGCGCTCTAGGCTACTCTCAAGACAAGATTTGGAGGAATGAAGCTTCTAAGATGATGCATGTAATCTGTTGAAGCAACAGTTTGAAACTTTCACTGTTGGTGAAAGAGTGGGTCTTGATGCTGCATATGATAGATTTCAAAATCTTCTCAACATGTTGGAGTTATACAAAGCAGAAGTATCTGTTGAAGATGCTAATCATAAGTTCTTAAGGAGTTTGCCATCCACATGGCATGTGATATCTACTATGATCAGAGGACAACCTGGTTTGGATGTCATAGAATTTGATGATCTCTACAACCATCTAAAGGTGTATGAGCATGAGATGAATGGTCAAACAAGTTCTAAGTCACACAGTATAGCCTTTCTGTCATCAGAAAAGAGGGGCAGTACTTCCACCAAAAGTACTGCTTCTCCTACTCAAAGTACTGTTTCCTGTATTGCCCCCACCTATGCTCAACAATCCCCACCAACTACTACTATGCACTCAAATGAAGTTGTGTGCTCTTTCTTTGCACAACAAGCTTCTTTACCTGTCACTTATGAAGAAGATCTCTCACAAATTGAAGTGGATGCTTTAGAGGAAATTGATATCAGGTGGCAAGTAGCAATGATCACTGCAAGGACCAAGAAGTACATGAAGAAAATAGGAAAGAACATTGACTTCAAACCAAAACAGGGAATCACTTTTGACAAATCTAAAATTGAATGCTTCAATTGTCAAAAGATCGGACACTTTGCAAGGAGTGTAGGTTTGCTAAGTATCAAGTAAATAGGATGACCGAGAAACCAAAGCCGAGCTCAAAGAAATCCCTATTCTTGAAACAAAGGCTTTGGTTGCTCAAGAGAATTTATCGAGGTTGACCGAGTGAAGAGTTTGATGATGAACCGTGACCTTTTGTATGGTAGCAAAGGGAAGAAGCGGTTGAAGATTCGATAGAAGAATTAGACCGAGCACCGCTTTGATGAGGAATCTAATCATGCTACTTTGGAATCCGGAGATGGTTTTGGAGGATTTGAGTGGAGCATGGAGAGTGAAGATGATCCTGTTCTACTTGCAATGGTGGCTACTTCACCAAGTTCATCCCCTATCTCTGAGGTATGCTTAAATTGTCATGATTTTTATCAAAAATTACTTGGCAGTTATGTTATTGAAAGAGATAATTGTATTAGGGCTAGGTCTGAGGTAGTTGGTTATCAAATAACCTTAGAGTCAATGGAAGCCAAAATATTAACACATGAAAATAATGAAATGGCTTGGGCTGAAAAGTATGAACAACAGGATTACCAGTTAAAACTAACTGAATGGAAACTAAATTGTAAGATTTCTGAAATTGAGAAATTGACTAAGGAAAGAGATGATTTGTTAGCAAAGTTTGATGCCTCGGAAAGAATCGTCTGCATTACATGTTTCTTATGTTCAAAAACAGAGAAGAGCTTACAAGAGAACCGGCTTAGGTTTTGGTATGGACTTTGATAACATAGAAGAGAATCAATCTGGTGATGACCTAGAGGATATAACCACTAGTGATGATGAACTCATTAATTATGTAGACACATCTAGTAATAAGGATTCAATTTGTGAACCACCTCCAGAATATAAGAAAGACAAGGGTTATCATGTTGTCCTACATCCCTCTGGTAGTCATCAACCCATAAGACCTGATGTTTCTCATTTTGGAGAAGACAGTTTAGAGTTTAGGAAAAAGCTTATTGGTCAATCTAGTAATGAGGATTCAATTTGTGAACCACCTCCAGAATATAAGAAAGACAAGGGTTATCATGTTATCCCACATCCCCCTGGTAGTCATCAACCCATAAGACCTGATGTTTCTCGTTTTGGAGAAGACAGTTTAGAGTTTAGGAAAAAGCTTATTAGTCAATCTAGGTCTGAAACCCCAAAAAAAACTGCTGAAAACAATGTTCAAAGTCAAGCAATACATTCAACTGAAAGTATTGCTCCACAAGCAGTACCTACAGGAAAACCTTTTCAAAATAGTACTGCTAAACCTTTTTGGAATAACTTTGGTCAAAACAGGTTTAATCATTCACCTAGAAGGCAAAATAGTTTTGGTCATAGACATAGAAGAAGTCACTTTGGGAGTATGGGTCAAAAACTGTGTTTTGTATGCTTTAGTCCTACTCATTTAATCAAGGATTGTGAACATCACTCGTAATACCTTAGAAAATTTCTAAAGCATAGTCCGCTAATCGAAACCTATAGAGCATAAACCACCGAATAATTCAAATAGGGTCAATCACGCAATTTCTCACGGCATCATAGGTACCCTCACCGGAGAAGACCTTTTCTAAACCACCAAGACCTTCACAAGCAAGACTTACCCAAAGTACCGCTCCATCAAAATGAGGTATCTAACACTTCTTGAACAGTATCCAAGGAGATCTCATCACTATCAACCTAGAAGGTATTATAATTCACATAGGGATCTAGATCATAGGAACCAAGTGTTAAAACCGAATGGGTTAAGAGAGAAAAATCACTTGAGGGCCAAAACAAGATTTTCAACAAAAAGTGAATCATATGTTTTTGTGATATAAGAAAAGAGAATGACTTTGCAAAAGAGAGTTTTGTTGAAAATCCGAAATTTTTGAAAATCCACATGCTAAAAATCAAAAGATAATTCGGATCATGTTTTAAAAATAGTGGAATTACATACTCAAAGAATTTGAGTTTGTAACTCCACAAGAGGAACAAAAGTCGAGAATGTCTTGGGTTCCTAAAAGACACTAACTCTCTAAATCTTTGTGCGGGCAACCCGTAAGAGGAGCTTAAAGATCATTTGATTGTAGATAGTGGTTGCTCGAAGTATAACAGAGACAAGGAGATTCTGCCGATTTTAGATCTATTAGTGGAGGACAAGTTGCATTTGGGAATGATCCCAATGGAGGAAGAATTATCGAAAAGGAACCATCAAAGCAGGCGATAGATTTTGAGAATGTTAGATATGTGAAGGAGCTCAAGTTCAACCTATTGTCGGTCTCTCAAATATGTGATAAAAGCACCTGTGTTATTCATCGACACGAGAATGTCTCATCCTTTCCTAATTCAAAGCTTGATGATAATTTGGTAGTCCTTAGAGTACCAAGAACTAATGATGTGTATAGTCTATATATGAAGAGTCTTCATTCGTATGGAAGAGCCACATGTTTGGTGGCAAAAGCAACATCTGAAGAAGCACATCGCTGGCATAGAAGATTAGGCCATGTCAATTTCAAGAATATCAACAAACCGGTCAGTGAATTTAGTTAGAGGTTTACCTTCAAAGACTTTCAAGAATGATCACCCTGTTTGGCGTGCAAGAAGGGTAACAACACAAAGCTTCTTGCAAGAAGCTTGAGGAAAGGTCCATTAGAGAACCTTTGAACTCATACACATGGATTTGTTTGGACCTATTTCGTGGCAAGTTTAAACAAGAAAAAGCTTGCTTAGTTGTAACAGATGATTGCGAGAGATTCAATTGGGTATTTTTCTTGGGATTTAAAGATGATACTTTTGATGCTATTCGACTTCATAATAGCACTTGAAAATCAATTGAGACTCAAGGCTAGAGGTATTAGATGTGACAATGGAACCGAATTCAAGAACAAGTTTATGGATGAATTTTGTACAAACAAAGGAATCAAGAGGAGTTCAAGATTGCAAGAACACCACAATGAGTAATGGTGTTGCAGAGAAAGAATAGGACTTCGATTGAAGCGCCCGTAACAATGCTAGCAAATTCACAACTACCTATTCAATTCGGGTCAAGTCGTAGCACTTGCTATGTGCTAATGTAGTATCGCTACAAAACCACGATGAAGACACCTTATGAGTTCTTGAGGGCAACAAACCCAACATTCGATTTATGAAGCCTTTTGGATGCCCTCTACTATTTTGAATACAATTGATAATCTGGGTAAGTTTGATGGCAAGTCAAAAGAAGGTTATTTATTGGGTTATTGTACCAAAAGTAAGGGCTTCAGAGTGTACAATAGAGTCACTAAAAAGGTTCAAGATTGTCTTCATGTTGAATTTTTAGAAGATCAAGACAATCAGAAGGGTAAAGGTCCTGATTGGATATTTGATCTTGAAGTTTTAACTCCTTCTATGAACTATGTACACATTAGAGAGGAAAATCAACCTGCATAATGGAGAAGATTTACAATATGTTGTTCATGGAGTCCATATTAGACCGTATGATGTTAATGATGAAGAACCTAAACTTCTTGAACCGGAGAAAAGTAATCGATGAGCCAAAATCCTCATTGTTCATTTGAGGATCAATCTATTCAAGAAGAACTTAATCGATGCTTCTTCAAGATGTTTTAGCACATTCTTATACCGATGATCGAGAGAAAGCTTATGAAGAAGCAAAGAAGAAGAACAAGATCGCAGTACTCTTACAAAGATTTGGACATGATGACCAAAGTATCTTTGCACCGCCACAAGATTTTGGATGATTTGGATGATCCTACCATGCCCGGATTAGAATATACCGATGATGAGTTTGAAGTTGAAGGTATTTTCTCGATTCCAATGAAGATGCCGATTTCACTAATTTGATGATACCTATGGACTTCCACAGCCTCCAAACTTAAGAATTCATAAGAATCATCCTTGATCAAATCATTGGTCCTTCTACTTCTGGAGTGATGACTAGACACAAAGATAAGAGTTTTACTAAACCTCATAATGCTTTACTTAGCTTTGTCTATAAACAAAACAGAATGAATCATAAGGACCGTCAAACATGCATGTTTACTTGCTTTATCTCTCAAGAGGAACCCAAGAATATTGCTCAAGCATTGACTAAAGAAAGTTGGGTTGAAGCTATGCAAGAAGAATTGCTAGAATTCATACTTCAAGTAGTTTGGGTATTATGTGATCTTCCTGATGGTAAGAAGGTCATTGGTACAAGATGGGTGTTCAGAGTCAAGAGAGATGAAAGAGGGAATGTCATCAAGAACAAACCAAGGTTAGTTGCACAAGGCTACAGACAAGAAGAAGGAGTTGATTATGATGAAGTGTTTGCTCCTGTAGCAAGGATTGAAGCAATTCGAATCTTTCTTGCTTTTGCATCTTATATGGGATTTCAGGTTTATAAAATGGATGTCAAGAGTGCCTTTTTATATGGCAAGAATATAGAGGAAGTATATGTCAAACAACCTCCGGTTTTGAGGATCCTAAACATCCAAACAAGGTCTCAAAGTTGTCAAAGCTCTGTATGGCTTACATCGACCACCTAGAGCTTGGTATGAAAGGCTCTCTACCTTTTTATTGAAACATGGTTGTAGGAGAGGAGCTATAGATAAGACCTTGTCTATCAAGAGAGATAAGAAGGATATCATGCTAGTTCAAGTGTATGCAGATGATATCATCTTTGGAGCTACCAAATGCCTATGGTCGTGGAGTTTGAGAAGTCGATGCGTAATGAATTTCAAATGAGTTCAATGGGTGAGTTAACTTTCTTTTGGGACTTCAAGTTAAGCGGCCAAAGGAAGGAATTTTCATAAGTCAAGACAAGTATGTCACCGACATACTTAAGTTCAATTTTAATGAAATGAAGTCCACATTACACCTATTAAATCTATCAACTCATTGGGCAAGGATGAAGATGGACAACCAAATGAAGTCAAGTTATACTGATCAATGATTGGTCGTCTTATGTATCTTATTGCATCAAGACCTGATATCATGTTTGTTGTTTATTTATGTGCAAGATATCAAGTTTCACCAAAAATCTCTCATATGAATGCAGTGAAGAGAATTTTTAGTTATTTGAAACAACAACTTAAGTTGGGGTTGTGGTATCCAAAGGATTCACCTTTTCACTTGGAAGCTTTTTCGGATAGTGACTATGCGTGATAACTATGATAAGATCAACCACAGTGGATGTCAATATCTTGAAGAAGATTAGTTTCATGGCAAAAAAAAAGCAAAAATTGCAAACATCATCAACTCAAGCAGAATATGTGGCCGCCGAAGCTATTGTGGACAAGTGTTGTGGATGCGTAATCAACTCTTGGATTATGGTTTCAATTTCAAGAATATTCCTATCAATATTGATAATGAGAGTACTATTTTCATTATGAAGAATCCAGTTTATCATTCCAAGACCAAGCATATTCAGATTAGGCACCATTTCATCAGAGATTGTTATGAGCATAGGCTCATTAATGTTGTCAAGGTGCATACAGATGATAATGTAGCTGATTAACTCACCAAAGGATTTGATGTTTCTAGATTTACTCACTTGGTGGTGAGTATTGGCATGATCAATTCTCGAGCTACGCTTAAGGGAGGACTATTTAGTGTAAGTAAAGTCCTATGTATTGCTTCGAGGAGGATATTCATGTTTATTTTCTGTTGTAAGGAAGAGAATGGAAAAGTATTGCTTTTTGCTTTTATGAAAGTACTGCTTGGAAAGTACTGCTTGGAAAGTACTGCACAAGTGGAAAGTGTTGTTTTTCTTATTAAAGTACTGTTCTAACGGTAATATTGAGAGGTAATTCCTACCAACGGTAACTTTGTTATTAATGGCTGTGATTTTTTAAATCTCACCTATAAATAACTACTCTCCAAATTTCCCTCTCATATTGATATCTCCTAATCTTTTCCATCGTTTTCTCACTTTCATCTATATTCTTCGTTCTATTTCTTACTGTGATCATATAATCATCAATGGCGAGTCATAATACTGTTTCCAAACACAACATGGTGGCGAATTTAGACAAGACCGGCGAATGTAATCTTTCATGATATTATCGATTTTCATCGGATCGCAAATTAGTTATGCGTTTAGTAGAACCGGATATTATAGAGCCATGGATTCAGCAATTTTGGGAAACCGCTAGGGTTCATATGGAGAATGATGAAGAGTATATTCATGCTATGGTTGCCGGAAAACTCACAAGATTATCAAGCTCTATTCGTGAAGACTTATTGTTTGAAGATGCCGATGGGTCTGTTGCTTTGATAAGCAATTGATTTGGGATACTTTTGGGAACATTGGTTATGAAGGGTCCTTAATCGAACAAACATTCGTGAAACCCTTATTTTGTCCTCACCGAAGTTTTAGTGCATGTGTTGCTTCATTGTATTAGTGCTAAAAGTACATCATGGGAGCAATTTAGATCTAACATAGCATATGCTATCGTAGGATTGGCTACTGATCGTGTTTTCAATTTTTCAAGGCTAATTCTAGATGGAATGCCTTCACACATCACTCATGGTTCAAAATGGTTGATGTATCCAAGGTTTGTTCAAGTATTCCTCAATAAACAACTTTCAGATGTACCTAAACCTACAAGTCTTTTACCTGTTGTGGTACAACAAGCCAAAAATTTCACTTTCATGGCTCGGAAGAGTGATTTATTCACTGGAAGGGACACTCCCTTAACTACTTCTATGATGGAATTTGTTCAAGCTGTCAGAGTTGATGCTCAAGAAGATGAAGATAGTGATGGTACTGCTACATCTCAAGGTATCGCTCAAGGTACCGCTCGAGTACCGCTTGAAGTACCGTGATCACAAGGTATCGCCTGGCAATCAAGTTCAAGTCGATGTTACACTTTCACCTTCTCCATCTCCACCATTATCTGCTCCTAATTCTCAACCAAAGGAACATTCACCAATTCAAGGAGATGATTCACATACTATACCCCCGAAGGTTTAACATTGGATAATTATGTTCGACAAGGAGTTAGTCAAATTGAAGAAAACTCACTGAGGCTCAAGCTAAGCAGACAAAGTTGAAGCTCAAGTTTAGAAGACTCAAGAATTTTGTCCGCCATTGGTTCAACATCATCGCTCATGGGTCAAATCTAAAAAGAAGGAGCAAAGGCGGTTTAAGAAGCATAAACGCCAAAGGTTCAAAAACAATATTCATTCCAAATGGGAGGAATTTAGAAGAAAGAATTTGAAAGAAGATGTTGTTAAGAGAATGAACTCAAGGAATCACGAACATGAAAGGACCAAGTTCAAACTACAAATATTCACCACAAGAAATCAAGAACATGTTATTCAAAGTACCGAGGAGCAAGTTATTTATGTTCAAGTTCAGCATCGATGATCAAGGTATCACGATCAAAGTACCGCTTTTACTAGAACTTACAGACAGGAATTGATTACTCCAAGGGTATTAGACTTTGAAGAGGAAGCTGGTCCTTCAACTATTTTACATGAAGAAGAAGCTGATACACTCAAGCCTATACATACTGCAAGTGATGATGAAACCATTGCTGTAATTTTGCAAGGTTTATCACAGCCAAGGGGTGTTAGTATTCCAGGAGTGCTAGAAGAGGAACAACCAAGAGTTTCTCAAGCTATTATTAATCCAAAAGATAAAGGTAAGGGCAAGTTGGTAGAGACAAAGAAGAAAAAGAAACCTACTTTAGCACATATAAGAGCTGCTCAAGTTGCTATGAATGAGGAAGCAGCTAGAAAGTTTCAAGAGGAATTAAATGCTAAATATAGAGAAGCTAAGGTAATTGAAGAAGCTCAGAATAGAGAAGCAGCTAAGAAATTGCAAGAGGAATTGAATGATGAAGCTGATGAACCATTAGAGTCACCTATTCCTGTTTCTTTTATGCCAAGAAGACCAAATCGAGCTAAAAATGTAAATAGAATTATGGCTTATTTAAAAGTCGGGTATAAAGGATTGCAGAGGTGTAATTATTTTGAGATGAAAGAATTGTATGATGTCATTAGGGAAGCTTATAAGAAAAGTGTTGAAAGCATCAAAGATTATAAAGATGATGCTGCTTGGAAAGAAAAAGATAGAAAAAGGAGCTTAAAAAGAAAAAGAAAATCAAGTTGAAGATATACAATCATCAAAGAAAGAGAGGTTGAGTTACGATCCGATACTAATGATGAACTAAGGAATTACTTAAGAATAGTGGATTTTGAGTATTCTATGATGATGTTGAGATGAAATGAACAAATCTCAAATTATTTCTTTTGAAGTTGTAGAATCAAAAGATGGAAGTTATCGATGTTTCATAGAGATGATGAAAGTTTCGTAGTATTCAACAAGCTATGGGATTTATTGCACATCATAGATAGAGTGGATTTATTTTATTTATATCATGTGGTGCGAGATTACTTTGAACAAAATCCATCGGAAGGAATTGGTTTAGTATTGCTTGAGATCTCACAACCGTATGGGAAATCAAGAACAAAGCACTCGAAATTTGGAAGAATCAAGAAAATTGGGAGATTGTTAGTTTGGAGATTCTTTGAAGAATCTGGAGTACATGTTCTAGAGCTAGAAGATGGAATTATGATTCATATGTTAGGCGATAGAAGATATCCTCTTACACCGTAACTTATGAGTAGGATGTTTGGAGCATGGAATGGAAGTAGAAGAAGATAATGAAATAGCACGCTTAGTCATCGTCGCTTATCGATGGACTACAATTGTCACCGATGATGAATAACCGGTATGAATCTTAATTGATTAAAAATTTTAATATATCATTACTTTATTCAAAGTATCTGCGATCAAACAAGACTTTCATCAAAGTATCGCTATGATTTTAAACCGCCATCGATTTTGAAAACTTTTGTTAAGTAATAAATGTTTTGAAACAAAGGTTAAAATAAATAAATGGTTTTTGAGATGGTAATACCAATAGGTTATCAATCCACCATGGTTACAAAAGGATTGGCTAATCCATGAGCAAACCGCTCGTAAATATATTTCAAACCGCTTTTAGTTAACAACTTGCTAATAAGTTGTATGGTCATCAACTCACCATATCAAGAATGTGAAGAGTTGGCTAGCCCACAAGAAAATAGCTTGTGGTGAAGGTCGTGGAAAACCATTATATGGTAATTAGTTCACCATGATGAAAGAACTAACTAGTCCAAAAGGGCACGACTTTTGGTAAAGACAAATCAAATCGTTGATAGTGATGATTTGCTAAAAATCATATGGTTATCAAAGTACCATGATCTTATACATCAAAACATTTGGCTACTCCGAGTTAATGGCTTTGGTAAAGAAAACTTAAATTCATTAAATTTTCAATGATTCACCTTTCACAGGAGTTTACACACCGGAAGTGATGAGAATAGACCAAACTTAACCGAATTAAATGTATACATTGTCTTATGTTGTCGAAAAGATGGAGCTTCTTTGAATGTTGTCGAAAAGAAATAAGATTGTCTTTGATGTCGAAAAGAATTATACAAATCAAGACTACTTTGATGATGATATAAGCGAGAGAATCTACAAAGATAAAATCAAGATAAAGTCATAAATCCTCTTTGAAGATAAAGATGTTAAAGCTAAATTATAAAAGAACTTGAAATCAAACAAGTAGAATTCAAGTTGGGGAGGATTGTTGGGATCTGTAAGATTAAAGTAATCGGAGATTAACAAAGCATCGCAGAAAGACTAAGTAACGCAAGAAGTCAGCATCGCTAAGTAAAAGTCAAAGTCAAATCGCTTATTCATTAAAGTATCGCAAAGTTTAAAGTCGCTTGTATTAGATTAAAGATAGAAAGTAATGTTTATCTAGAACTTTCTAAGTATTGTTTACTTGATGTACAAGGATAAGAATTGTAAACCTTTAGGGTTATCCTCGAGCCTATAAAAGGACCCCTAGATTGGTATTAGACGACGTGACATTATTAGAGTTTTAGAAGTTCGATATTATTAGAGTTGTTAAAGAGTCTCGCATAATAAGCGAGTTAGAGTTATTAATAAAATCGCTCAAAGTTAAAGTTATTCTTCTTAGCTTTGTTAAGTAAATTCCGCATACTTAATAGAGTTTGCTCAGTGTTTTCATTGTTAATAACTTAGGATTTATCCGAGGTTATTAAACCTTAACAAGCTATTTAAGTTAGTTTGGTTAGAGTACATCGATCTAACATGAGTTAAGAAGAAGATGGTGGATTCAGTGAGTGAGTGGAGAGGCTTCTTCTTTGCCTCTTACTCCTCACCAACTACTTACACTGAAGACAAACTGAAGTAGAAGACTTAAGGAAATGAAGACTGAAGAATGAGCGGGATAAGGCGGGACTAGTTTGAATCAGATAAGACGAAGTCCTTATCAACCAAAGTCAACTTTCCCTGAATGGCAAACAATCAGTCTCAGTGTCATCACCGACTTATGGAAAGCAACCTTGTCTCTTACTTAATATAGTCTTTAGAATGAGACAAAATACATCGATATTTTGCCTTATGTAAATGTCGGTTGTCACTTAGGATAAAGTTAATACCCATACTTTTATAAATAGCATAAGAGATGAAGTGAAAGATTTAAGCTTGTGAATTGTAAAACACATACACAAGCCATCTTTCACTCCTCCAAATACAACTCACCCCCGAGATAGCTCGGTGGTTCCATAGTAGTTGTGCTCGACTTAGCCCCGAGCTTAGTGAAGAGTACCAACCCTTTGTCATTTCAATCCCAAGTACTGGGTAATGTGTTCTTTGTGATTGATTTCTAATAAAGAATATTAGGTTGAAAATTTATCGTGTGTTTTGCTTACATCTTACTTCGCCATTGATTCACTATTATCTGCTTTTAATACTTAACTGCTTTATACGATAGTGAATAGGAACAACACGTCCATCTCTTCCTAGCCTTGGTGACAACAAGAAGCTCCTTTGTCCCGGTGTTGAGTGATTATCCAACATACACCGTCGACATAGCTCTTGTCATGAAGATCACATAGCCTTTCCATAAACATGTTGTCCATCACCCCCTTCCAACTAGATGGGGTCACACGCTCCACAAGCAGATGACAAGCTAGGGGGACGGAAGCTGTTTTGTATCAAGGAGTCCTGCAACATACATAAACTTGTTAATATGTTATTATTTGCATCTAATTCTTTATAAAAGGAAAGAAACCTCACCATGGATGTCATCTGTGCTGGGCCCTTCGATGGCTGGAAACACCACAGCCTTACCACGGCATTCTTCACGGGTAGTTCGAGAGGAGGAGGGGCGGATAAGCTTCCTCTTTGATGCGGACTTAGCGACCTTTGCGCTCGTACCCTTCCTGCTTCGGACTCTCTCACCAATGCCTGAGGGTCCTACGATAGCTAGCTGTTCCTCTGAGACAGATTCATCAGAGTCTGCCACATTTTCAACAAGCTGATCTTCGACATCCATAAGCTCTTTTTCTTTTGAAGGAGGAGCAGCTGACACAAGCTCGATGGGCTGAGCATCAACATCATTGTTGTTCACAAACACCAAAGGAGAGCCCACACCATAGCTAGCCTCTTGGAGATCCATCGAGATAAAGCTTACTTCCTTCGCACCACCAGCAACAATGAAATTCCTGAATGACATTTCTATAAAAAGGAAGAAAAAGATGAATATCAGAAAGATAAGTTCCTATCTCTTATTTTAATTAAAAATTTACATACTTTCTCCACAACAAATAATCTCATGATGCAACGGAGATCCCTCCCAGCTTTCAGCAAGACCAGCTATAAATAGTATTGGCTCAGGGAATGTTTGACAATCACCGGATGACTAGCTAGACTGCATATAGGGATTCTTTCTCACAAGATAAGGCAAGGATCATTAAACCTCTTTTCATCATATTGAAATTCGGTTTAGCAAAGCGTGGAATTGTGGAAGAACGATGGTATTTTGGATATAAAAGAATTGTCCTTCCAATTCCTCGATATTCGTAAAAGGCCTATCAATGAGAATGGGCACATCCTTTCACCCTTTTGCCAATGTTAACCGTCTCCTCCGTGGTACAAATTCAAAACCCTCTAAGAAATATTAATGACGGTTCATACCATAAGCATTACACATTACAATGTATGTCGTGAGCTTGGCTAGGCCAAAGGGTTAAACCTAGATATGTGTATTCAGTAATCGACGGAGTTCTAAAATCAAAGGATGCAATGGTATCCTAAGGTTAGAGGTGGTGAATGCATGGGTGTATAAGCCTACATAGTTCTTTGGGGCATTAAAAATACCTTGATTTTTGCTAGGTAACATGATTTTGTATTCTTTAAGAATAGGATAATTAGTAAGGAATGCTTTAAGCTCCTCCCTAGTCAAGGTGCAACCTTGTTGTTTGATTACAAACTTCTTATTGGTAGACATAATCCTTTTAATCGACAAAAAAGTATTGAAAATGTAGCAAATGAAGGAATACTTTACCTATTTGCTCGAAACTGCTTCGGAAGGAAGTTTAGTAGGTGAAAAATTTGGGCATGGGATAAAATTATGTTAGGGTTTCTTTGTTTTTGATTTTAAATATCCTCACACATGTTGAATCCTAGCCCCACACGTGTCCTAAGATATCACCTAACCTCCTGATTTCAAATCCTTCTTAAATTTTGAAGAGACGCTTTGATTTTATCGAGAAAAAGGTAGTTAGGATAAGTACATGCATTAATTACGGATCAAAAGTTGCTAGACTTTTCATCTTCGTTTGTTTTTGTGACGGAGGGGAGGTTTCCTATCTATTTGTGAGTCATAAGCAATATTTCTAGTTCGTACATATCCCTTTCGACTGGGGGCTTAATGACGTACCCTCCGATCAGGTCGAAGGACACCCCTTCGACCTCATTTGAATTTGCATTACGAAGACCTAAGTATTTCTTCATAACTCATTGGTGGCGTAAAATCATTCATCATTGATATCGTTACCGGTTGGGATTCACCACCAAAGGCCTATGCCCTTCTGAGTCTTCTCTTGAAGGCACCAAGACAAAGGAGAACCTTGACTTGGTGTTCCCCACGCCCCACTATCTCCTTAGCTTCCCCGCCAAGATGAGAGAGTGGGATGAAACCCCAGCGGTTACCACCAATCATGGGATGCCCCATGATCTCCGAAATGTGTGCTAACACTCTCAAGCTTATTTCTTCATCTATAAATAGGTTGGACGAGTCATTTCAATGGTATGTTCATTCAACACAGTATTTCACATACTCCATATTACTTACAATACATATCGCATACTTACTCTCATGCCGGAGGTGGTTCGCAGGGTCCAACCCCTGCGCAATCACTTAACGAAGTGTCTACTATTTCTTATTGCAGATTGGCTACAAGTTTGGTGCAAGCATATTACCCCTCGTACCCTTCGATCACCATCGAAGGCCTGATCGTACGAATTATTGTACAATCAAACCTAAATGACACAACTTGTACATCGATGCAACATATCAATTGTACATCTTCGGCACCATTCACTAATGCCTTCAACACGACACTTCTTTGGAGGGAGGAAAAAACTATCAACAAGATGCTCTTCATTGGTCTTGATGATGCCGAAGCTTAGCAACTCATTACCTTGAGCTTGCAGGTCTTCAAGAGGTGGCGATCTTGCCTTTAAGATGAACCTAGAGAATCACACAAAGATAAAACTACATAGAATGATCCTTTGGATCTATGGTTAGTGAGGTTAGAATACTGAGAGAAAATATATCTAAGAGTGGTAGTAAGCAAGAGAGAAATGGCTCACTATTTATAGGCAAATTGTGCCTACTGTCCCATGGTTTTGGCGGATCCTCACCAAGGGATCCGACCAAAGCAAATCTCGGATCCGCCATCGGGTCGATTTAGTCTCGGATTTTGGGTTGCAAATCTGGTTATGGGTTATGGGTTATGGAACATTGGTCATGGACTTTGGATTATGGATACCTAACAAGATGCAATGTACCTACTCAATGGGTTATGGATCTTGGGTCATGGGTCATAGACTTTGGGTCATGGATCATGGATAATATCCAACATTACTTCATGCATGATGTCATGCAATGGGTCATGGGTTATGGATCATGCTCCATGGGTATGGGTTATGGACTTTGGTTCTTACCAACAAGATTCAATTTACCTAGTCAATGGATCATGGGTCATGGGTTATGAACTTTGGTTTTACCCATTACTTACCCATTACAACATATACAAAGTACATATACATTTTATAAGATGTATGTAAACAATATTACTTGTAATTGTTTTATAAAATGTCTTTGGTTTTATAGTAACTTATTTACTAAACATGTTTTGATTATTTAAATATGTTTAGTAAAAGTATGTTAGTAAACTATTGGCTCAAAGCTTTTAGGTATTTTATTTATTTCGTTAAAATGATTTTACGTTTGTTATCGATAAAAACTAGAAGATAGTAAAATGTAAATAAACGTTTTATTTTTATTTGTATTAACATATCTTATGGTAGAAAGCTTTTAATGAAAAGTGTAAGACATGGGCCGAGGTCACGGTGTAACTTAACCGTATCTATATTTCTCGAGAGCCTTTATATTTTTCTCTTTTTGTTGTATCGTAATGGGTGATTCCGGTTATAGTTGAAAAAAAGTCAAAAGATTTGTTGTCAATGGAAAAGTTTTCATTTTTATGTTTGTTATGCAAAAAATATGTTTACTTATCGCAACAAGTGTTTCATTTCAATCGACCCACACACTAGTTGTTGACCCATTACCCAAACCTACCATGTTGTCACCTCTAAGGAGAGCCATAATATGTAAAGTGATTTTAGTGCAAAACTATTTTACACATGCCAAGGTAGTATGTGCATATTTGCAAACCACGGATCCTAAGGTGCTTAAGTTAGCAAAGAAAGAATTGCGACTTTACCGAAAGAAGGTCTACTCAAGTTATCCGAGCATAATCAACCAAAAATCGGGGTAAACAAGCGAGCCGATGAGTCCGTAATAGGCGTGTATTGCGGTTTTACTTGCTTCACAAAATTATATGTTAAAATATAAGTGGTGAAATAAAAGGTGGCCAACAATTATTGAATTGCTTGGTGAATAGTTCACATGAGAATGCTACAATTGTGTACAATAGCCTACTATTCTTGGTCAGTTGTTTAGTATGAAATGGTGGAGGTAATAGTTACATATTGGAAGAAAAGTTGGTGCCTACAATCTTGCCGTATATAGACTAAGGTTTTTTCACATTGTATAGTGTTGGTTTACAAACACTATAAATAGAGGCTTATGGTTGCTTAGCTGTGCATCCCATCCTTTCCAAATCAAGTGTACAAGTCTCCTGAGTTTGTAAGGTTTTAGAGATTTTGTGTAATATTTCCTAATTACAAAAGATTACTCTAATCTTTATAATTAGAGAAATGGTGTAACTCCTAATTTCCATTATAGTGAAACGTATCTTTCCTTGCCCGTGGTTTTTATCCTATTGTGGTTTTCCACGTAAAATCCGTGTTATCTTTTATTAGTATTTTCTTATTTTAGTTGCGGGTTTGCTTCATCCGGTATCGCTTTTCTCAATAAGTGGTATCAAGAGCTAAGGTTGGGTGTGTGTATAATTATTTATTGTATGCTCTGTGGTTACCACTTATAAGTGGACCCTCCACATCAAAAGATAAATAAGAGAATACGCACTCAAAAGGTTTCCGTTACTATTTTCCATAAATAGTAGTTTTGTCAAAAGAAGATTGTGATTGTAGCTATGGCGACAAAATTTGAAGTTGAAAAGTTCAATGGGAATAATTTCTCATTGTGGAAATTAAAGATGAAGGCTATCCTTAGAAAGGATAAATGTTTGGTGGCCATTGGTGAAAGGCCACCGAGGTCACTGGATGATGATGTGGGACGAGATGGACGAAATGCTATTTCAAATATTCATCTTGCATTAGCGTATGGGTTTTGTTAAGCATAGAGAGAATAAACTACAAAGGATATCCGGGATCATCTTGCACGATCAGTAAGAGGCAAGATCGCTCCACAAACTTTATGCTCTTCGCATGGCGGAATCTACTTCGGTGACCGAGCACGTTAATAGTCCGAATACTCTATTTTCTCAGCTTAAGTCTTTGAGTTGTAAAATAGAGCCACCGAACATCTTGAGATTCTACTTCAAAGTTTACCTTACTCATATGACCAACTTATAATCAACCTAACCAAGAACGACTATCTTCTTCGATGATGTTGCACTAGTTCAAGAGACGACAGACTAGATGCTTTGGTGGTGACGAGAGGAAGGTCAATGGAACGTGGCCCCGGTGGGAGTCACAATCATGGTTAATATAGAACAAGAAAGAAGAAGAATTTTAAATGTTACAAATGTGGCAGCGGTGGTCACTTTAAGAAAGATTTTCGGGGTTTAAGTACCTCTAATTCTCAAGGAAATGTCGCTAGCACTTCAAAAGATGGTAACGCTGCGTGTTGTGAAGCAAGATTGCAAATGAAGGCAGGAAAGATTTTCAAATGTATGGCTGTTCGATATGGGAGCTACTTTTAACATGACCGCAAGAGAGAATGGTTTCATTAATATAAACCTATCTCTAAAGGCGAATCTGTGTACAGTTGCAATGATCATGAACTAAAGATCATTGGAATTGGAAATATCATGGTGAAGGTGCATCATAGTACAGTTCATACTATTCGGGATGACACGTGAGGGCCTAAAAGAATCTATTGTCTTTAGGACAATTGGATGATCTTGGTTGTAAGGTTGAAATACAAAACAAGATCATGAAAATTATAAAAGGCGCACTTATACTTATGAAAGGAGAAAAGGTAGCTGCGAACTTATACCAGCTGAAGAGAGAGATAATGGAGGAGGCGGAAGCATCTGTTGCTTCACATAGTCCAGGTCAAAGAGTTGCAGTAATACGGCATCAGAAGCTTGGACATATGTCAGAACAAGGAATGAAGATTCTTGTGGAAAGGAAGCTAATTCCTGTCCTCACAAAGGTTTCTTTACCTTTCTGTGAGCATTGTGTTATCGATAAGCGAGATCGCTTAAAATTCAAGACATCAAATTCTAGAAGTGTTTCTATTCTAGATTTGGTTCACTCGATGTGTGGCAAGCACCGCTCAATCCTTGGGAGGAGCAAGGTATTTTGTATCTTTCATTGATGATTATTCCGGAGATGTTGGGTGTAACCAATCAAGAAGAAGTCGGATGTGTTTAAAGTTTTCAAGGTTTACAAAGCACGGGTGGAACTTGATTCTGGAAAGAAGATCAAGTGCTTGAGGACAGATAATGGAGGCGAATATACAGGTGAAGAATTTGATACTTTTTGCAGGAAGGAAGGAATCAAAAGGTAGTTCACGATGGCATACATTCCTCAACAGAATGGAGTGGCAGAGCGGATGAACAGAACCTTGTTAGAAAAATCAAGAGCAATGTTGGCAACTGTAAGCTTGGAAAAATCATTCTGGGGTGAAGCAGTCAATACCGCATGTTATTTGATAAATCGGTCGCCTTCAACTGCAGTTGAGTTGAAGACACCGATGGCGATGTAGACGGGAAAGCCAGTCAACTATTCAGACCTTCATATATTCAGAAGTCCTGTGTACGTAATGTATAATACCCAAGAAACTACGAAGCTGGATCCAAAATCCAGAAAATGTTTGTTCTTGGGGTATGCTGACGGACTAAAGGGGTATCGGTTGTGGGACCCCACTGCCCACAAAGTAGTTGTCAGTAGAGATGTTGTCTTTATAGAAGAAAAAATTTAAGAGAATGAAGAAGGTGATAGCACTACAAGAGAAGCTACATCAATACAGATGGAAAAGCAATTTTAGTCGAGTGATTCTTTTAAAGCCGAACCACAACACGAGGTGAATGAGACAATCAAGTCTCAAGCTCCAACGACTCATACTCTTAATCGCGAAAGAAAACATCCGGTGTGGCACTCAGATTATGTTATGGAGAGCAAAGTTGCATACTGTCTTCTTACAAAGGAAGAAGAGCCATCAACTCTTCAAGCAATTGAATAATTCGTGATCGCCATTCGGATGGTAGCAATGCAAGAAGAGATTAAAGCTCTTCATAAAAATAAAACATCGAACTTGTGCCACTACCAACAGTAGAAACCCATTGGAAACAAAGGGGTATATAAGATCAAGAGGAATGGTGATGACTAGGTGAGAGGTATCATGCAAGATTGGTAGTCAAAGGATATGCTCGTAAAGACGGAGTCGACTTCAATGAAATATTTTCCCGTGGTTTGAATGACAACTGCTCGAGTGGTTACGCATTGTGTGCTATGTATGATTTACATCTAGAGCACTAGATGTGAAACCGCATTTCTTCATGGAAATATTAAGAAAGAAATTTACATGCTCCAATTGTAAGGTTTTAAACAAAAGGAAAAGAGAACTTGGTTTGCGGTGTTAAAAAATCTTTATACGGTTTAAAGCAGGCACCGCGATGTTGGTACAAGAGATTTGATTCTTTCATCATTGGCCTTGGATATAATAGACTACACGCAGACCCTTGTGCATATTACAAGAGGTTTGGAGACAATGACTTTGTCATTTTGCTGTTATATGTTGACGACATGTTGGTTGCAGGCCCCAACAAAGATCGTATCAGTAAACTGAAGGCACAACTCGCTAGGGAATTTGAGATGAAAGACTTGGGACCAACAAACAAGATTCTAGGGATGCAAATTTACCGAGATAGAGTTAGTAGGAAAATTTAGCTTTCACAAAAGAGTTACTTAAATAAAATCGTGCAACGGTTCAACATGCAAGATTGTAAGCCAATATCAACCGCGTTTCCTACTAATGTCAAGTTATCCTCCAAGATGAATCCTAGCAGTGAAGAAGATAGGATGGAGATGTCTCGAGTACCGTATGCATCAGCAGTGGGAAGTTTAATGTTCGCGATGATTTGTACAAGACCAGACATTGCACATGCAGTGGGAGTAGTGAGTCGGTACATGGCGGAACCTGGTAGAGAGCATTGGGAAACTGTGAAGAGGATCCTTAGATATATTAAAGGAACCTTAGATGTTGCATTATGTTATAGGGAATCGGGTTTAACTGTCAAAGGATATGTTGATTTTGCAGGTGATCTTGTGGAAGTAAATCAACCATCGGGTATGTGTTTACACTTTTTGGCGGAACTACAAGTTGGGTTTCAAAACTGCAGTCAATTGTGGCTATGTCAACAATGTAAGGAGATTATGTTGCAGCTGCTCAAACCAAGAAAGAAGAAGTATGGTTGAAGATGTTGTTGGAAGAGCTCAAGAACGAACAAAAGAAAATTACTCTATTTTGTGATAACCGTAGTGTGCGTTGTATCTTGCAAGGAATACAACATTTCATTCAAAGACAAAGCATATACGAGTTCAAGATCACTTACGTTCGTGTGAAAGTGGAAGAAGAACCATGGATATGCGTAAAATTCATCTTGATGATAACGTGGCGGATTATCCGACCAAGCAATCAAGCGTGACAAGTTTATATGGTGCCGATCCTCATGCGGCCTAGCGTAAACGTAAGCAACATGAAAGTGCAAGGAAGGATTATGGTGTGAGATCGATTTAGCTTTGATCAAATCTTCGTGGGAGATTGTTAAAATGTAAGTGGTGAAATAAAGGTGGCCAACAATTATTGAATTGCTTGGTGAGTAGTTCACATAAGATCTGCTACAATTATGGACAATAGCCTACTATTCTTGGTCGGTTGTATAGTATGAAATGGTGGAGGTACTAGTTACATATTGGAAGAAAAGTTGGTGCCTACAATCTTGCCGTATATTGACTAAGGTTTTTCACATTGTATAGCGTTGGTTTACAAACACTATAAATAGAGGCTTATGGTTGCTCGATTGTGCATCCCATCTCATGGGACCTTAGATATATCAACTCTATCACACTAACACTAATATGAAACAATGAAATGGTGACTTGAATGATATATGGGCGTGTGTATTTAGAGAAAGAT
>CM040240.1:244094008-244139970 GCA_022545495.1 Chrysanthemum lavandulifolium
TCTCATTGTATTTTAATTCATGCTCATAGTCACTAACCTCAACTATCATTGCATCAAATTCCTTTTCTATTTCTTTAATATCTCGAATTCATCCCCTTTTAAGACTCTAAAATTGATCTTTTAGTTGTTTAAAGAAAGGCATGACCTCGCTTAAATAACATTCTTTAGTTTGCTCAAAACCCTTTCCCTCAGTTATCCCAGTAGGTGTGATTCTCTTCTTACAAGGTTTTTCAAAATCAACAAACAGCTGATAAACAACATATAGGTTGATTAAGGTCTTGCTATTAGTGGCAATAGATCTAGGAACTAGATGCATTGGTGTATTTGGAGGATACACAATAGCTACAGGCATTTTCCTTAGGGGAGTGTTTGTTTCAACAAGTACATTAACTTTTAACTTATCCATGTCTTTCTTCCAAAAGATCTGTTCAGGGGTTAATTGAGTTTGAGACTTAAACATATTCAAGGATATCCAATTTTCCTTAGTGTAATCATGGGGTTTGATCGTTATGTTTTTATCTTTACACGCAGGATCGTTAAGCTTCTTATTCATTTTCTCCCTAGATGCATCATCTAGTTTTCTATCTTCCTCAGTGCACTCAATGCAACTAGGTTTACATCTAGGTTTAAGAATCTCATTGCCATCATAGATTACATTTTGAGCAACTTTTGCTATCTTACCATACTCGGGGTTGGATTCCTTTATAATCGGGATACTATGCTTATCATTGAGAACTCTATGCTTAGTGATCATGTGAGCGGTTTGAATGGTATTCCTTGTACGCACAACTTATTTTCAAGCTTGTTTTCAAGGTTTTAGATTAGAAAAATCATTCAAAAGTTTTGATTCCTTAGCGAATTCTTGCTTAAGCATTTTAACATTTTCTTGAAGTTCTTGTTTTGCTTAGCGGTTTAGAAAGCTTTTCTTGTAAGGAGTTTAACTCTTGTTTTAATACTTCTTCTCTAAACTTAATTTTTCTAATAGTTGTGCGCATTTGGTCATCCATTTCACGCTCACGGTGGTTAACTCAAACTTAGCACTTTGTTCATAAATAGTAACTTGTTCTTTATAGGCATTGGTTCGAAACAATGTAATCATCATGAGCACATGCAGTGTATTCATCAAAATATAGTCATCATTGACTGCGAAGATGCATCACTTGATATAAGTCTCACTTTCACTTTGTTTCACATATTGATCATATGGGACAACATTGATATTACCCATATTTTCAATATCGACTCAAGAGTTTCGATTGATTGTAATTTGTCGTATCTTTGCTCATCAACATCATTGTATAGTTTTAATACTTCGAGATGATTGATTCTTTGGATGGACTAGCTTGCTATGGTGAGGGACCTTTGAAGAGACCATTGGAGAGATGCTAGCCATGAAAATTGTTTGTGAAGTAGGTTCATCATCGACGCCAGTCGTATGCATCATAGTCTCGCAACTTGAAAGGCATTACGATGATTATGACCTATCTCCGAATTGGCCGCTCATCCACATCGCATCATATGTCTTGGCATTTCCTCGACAAAAACAACAACTCCTCTTTATCCAAAGCGCACCATTATCACGAGCTTGCACAAGCAACATCTTATCCACAAGTACTCGCATTCGAGGCGTTTTGGCGATGTGCAGTTCCTTGCAATATGTCCTCACCACCACAGCCTTGTAACACTGATTGGCTTTGCTTGTCATTGATTTCCATTCCTTCCCTATTCGATTTGCCATATCCTCTACCAACTCCACCTCTCCCTTGTTCATACGCCTTTCTTGAACTGGTTTGTACCATAACCTTCCCATTTCACGCGGTGGCTTGATTGTGGATTGGATCTCGCTCGAGGTTGTTGTTGATATGTGGGAAAGAGTTCATGTTTTGACTAATCATGAGAGCCAGTTCATTAATGAAGTTTCCACGTGCATCAGCATCCGCTTGTTTGAACATTGGATCGGGAATGAGTTTGTGATTACCATTACCCATGGGTATAACTTGAGATGCTTTGGTGGTAATTCCAATGTTTGAGTAGAAAGCGGTTGAATCATTTGATGATCTTGTCTCTCCCCAGTTGGTTTTGAACGATCAAGAATCCTTTTTCAAACATAGCATGTCTCTCATTCAAGAAGGAAAGCATAGAGTTGCTCATAATTTGTATTTTCAATCCTTTGGTTAGTTTCCACGAGGTGACAAACTTGTGCCATTCGGATTCATGTTGTTCACAAACTTTGAGTTAAAATGAATGTTTGGCATAGTCATTTTGATGTTCCTCATGTCATTAACAAGCTTGTGAAATCTCACGTAATACTATAGACACTCTCATCCGGTTTCATCTTGAAGTGATCAAACTCATCATTGTGATTCTCTGCCTTCCATAGTTAATTCGGAACCCGAAAGAAGCATCTTGACATTTTCCCATACGACCTTTGCTTGATGTTGTGATTAATAAGCTTGTAGATGTCTTTGGAAGACCTTGAAGTATAATGTTAGAAGCCCTTATATCCATCGAATCTCTTTTCTCCTTATCATTGAGCTCATACGTCTTTGGTGCATCAATTCCATAGATCATTGTTCCATCTGCAATTTGTATCAATTAAGTCTCTAGTAGTCTCAATCGATAAGGTCCTTCATCGATTGACTTGAGAATGTTGACTCCGTTTTCTTTTCCCAAACAAAGAAAATCAGTTCGTTGTGCCCATGAGTCATAATCAGTTACATCAAGTATAGGTGGGCGATGTATGTGACCTCTGTACGTCAGCGTCCTCATTCTGGACTAAACAATAGTAGGAGCGATGTTTGCCATGATTACAAGTTCTACGTGATTTTACTATTCTTTGATTAAACCGAAATTGATTCTTTCACGGGATTTTACTAAACCAAAAGAACAACCGTAAGAATGTGTCACGGCAGTAACAAGTCTTGATAGACAAGTAGCTAAATACTCAACTCGCTTAGTTATCAACTCGCTAACCAACCAACTCGCTTAAAGAAACAAGTCGCTTAAGGAATCAACTCGCTAAATAGCCAGTCGCATTAGTATCAACTCGCAACACAATCAACTCGCAAAGAGATAAGTCGCTAAATAGCCAACTCGCTTTAGTATCAACTCATGACACAATCAACTCGCTTAATGAAGCAAGTCGCTTTAAAAATCAACTCGCAATAGCAAGTCGCAAAGCGGACACAACTCGCTTAACCACCAAGTCGCTTAAAAGGTCAACTCGCTAAATAGCAAAGTCGCATATATCAACTCGCTTCCGGTAACAAAGCGACAACCCAAGAAGAAACTTAAGTCCGAGACTCAACTCGCTTAGTACAAAGTTCACAAATAACAACTTTATCAATCAAAACAACCAAACCACAATGATTTAAGCCTTCCAATTCAAAACACAAACACATATGATGATCCTAAACACAAAAGTACATAAAATTCAAACTTTAACACTAGAATTTGTCCAAATGATTCAAACTCTCCTAAACACTTAATACCCAAAACCTTATGAAATCCACCAAAACAAAGAGCATGAAAGATGGTGATCAAACCATGGCTCTTGATACCATTTGTAAGATATAGGATTTCAAAACACACTAAACCATAATCACAAGAAGCGTTCAAGTAGTTTAGAGAGAGAAGTTTTAGAGAAAGGGAAGAGAGTTGGGAACTTTGTGAAACAAAGAAAAATGGCATTGAAGTTCCAACCCTCTACCTTGGGAGGTAGAGGGTATTTATAGTTTCTTACAACAAACGCCACCTTGGGGTGTGGATCGGGCATACAGTGGGTAAAGACCGTCAGTCCTCCACGGTGTTACTTAACAAACTACATTCTAACATAACTTGACTACTTACTACGAGCTTTCCATCGAATACATAAACTTGAGGTGACCGACTCTTTAACTCTTGAATTTTCTAATTCCTAACAAAACTTCAACCAAAAATCTTTCGGTCTCATCAAAATTTCAAAGCAAATCTGATCAAAACAAAGTCGTTGATTATGAAACCAAGTATAAGAAGGCAAAAGCTAAGCTTGCATTGCTTGAGGCGAGTCCGAAAAACAACTAGTGTTAAATCATGCGGGGTAAAAACAAAGGCCTCGTTCTTTGAAACCTTTGACCTGGGATGAAGAGCCGGTATCATCGATGATGAAATGGTGCATGTCGATGCATCGATGGCCCTCTCAAAAGAGGACAAGCTAGTTCTTTGGAAGAATCATGCAGAAATGGGAATGGGTCAACATCACAATGAAAAGGTAAACATCTTACTTTCTATGGATGATGACTCGATTGGCGATCTTATATGAATTATCTTAATGTTGACCTTAAGTTTGTAGAAGAGCAACGATTAAATCTTTTTCAAAATACAACAAGCTAAGTTTTGAATTAAACAAGTGTGAGATGAACTACTTATTTTAAAACAAGCCAAGCTTGAGGTCATCACTTGCAAATTCAAAACACCGAACTAGTTAAAAGAAATCAAGCTCTTCAAGATGAACTTAAAAGGTACAAGATATTCTTGATAGTTGGACTGCTAAGAATCTGAGGGTCTTTGATGCTTTGGTGCCCCCGTGAGCAAAAGAAAGTAATAGGTGAAGATCGGCTCACGACTCTCACAACAAAGACCAAAGTTCTAAACCTTTGTGTCGGTGGCATGATTACCAAGATGCTAACAACTCCAAATTCCGTGATTGGATTGAACGGGTTAATCCCGAGAGTAAGCTTCCAAATTTCGATTACGGAAGGATTCTTGAGCACGAGAGCCAAGCTCTTAAGAGCATGCTAGGACTCCACTAATGTGCCCAGTAGTACTAAACACATCTATGAGTCGAAGCGAATCTCAAACACCGCCTCCACCCACGGAAACCTCTTGAGGTCTTGATCAACTCGAGCTTACTCTCTAAAATTTAATCCTCAATCACCAAAAGAAAGGTCTGGACTTGGTAGAACCATCCTGCAAAGACGAAAAACAAATCCAACAAGAGTCTACTCCTCCGACACTTCAACATCCTCTGTCCCCAGGGTCGACCAAATTCACAGAATTCATCGAGCTTGTGAGGCGGCGACGAAAAGATGGAATCTATCGAAAAGCCCTTGATTCAATCAAGGAAACTAAGTCGACCTCATCTAGGTCATCAAAATCAAAATCCACCAACAAACCCAAGCGAAGTGTGAGTTGTGTCATTACACTAGTCATACCATCGACAACCGCTATAGAATCCTTTACCGTATGATCCGCAATTAGAATGATCACGAGCTGCAGACCACTTACGATATGTAAGCTCTGTCGATAAGCAAACTATACCAAATTTGGTCATCGTTATGCTTCATCCTCCAAAACGACTCTCAAGAATAGAGCAAACCTTTTCCTCTTTGCCCTCACTATGGGTTTAATGATCATCATCGGATGACTGCCTCATGAACACATGCTTGTGATATATGTGGAAATCTAGCTCATGAGACATCCCAACATGACGATGTCATTTATGCAAGAGAAGTGCAAAACATCCCAAAATCACCGAGTCTTCCTCGGTCTCTAAATGCAAAACTGTGGTAGCACAATGCACTCAACCATGACCATGAGTCGATTGCAAATTCAAAGAGACCTTGAGACCCAAGCCCACTGCAAGTGGGTCACTAAGAAGAAACTAATCGGTTTACTACTTGTGCGAGACACGCTGTGAGAGCCTATTTTGCATCTAGGCAAGTGGATGCTCAAGAAGCATGATCCGTGTGAAGGATATCTGCACAAGTATGTAAAGGAACCAGGACCCAAGGTAGTATTTGGTGATAACTCATCATGTCCCACTGAAGGTTATGGTTCATGGCTACAATGGAATAGTTTTCTCTAGAATTGCTTATGTCAATGGTCTCAAATACAATCTCATCGTCGATCAACTATGTGATGCTAAGTACATTGTGCAATTCAATGACAAACAAGGCACCATTTTCAATGCCAACAAAGAAGTTGTTTTGATAGCTCTAGAAGAGATGATGTTTATGTCTTAGATATGTCTACTCTTTCTCAAGATGGAACTTGTCTCTTTGCCAAAGCCACGTAATCTATCAATGGCGGGCACAAGAGACTCTCTCACTTAAACTTCAAAAATATCAACAAGATAAACAAATAATAGAAAAGTAATAATAATAATAATTCGATAACAATAAATTTGACTATTATTCAGATAACAATAAATTTGACTATTCATATAATCTAATCATGCAATACACATAAACACGGCATGTATTTCATATCTTCGGAGTTTTGAAGACTTGAAATTTAAAGTAAGCTTACTAGCAAGGAAATAAAAATTAAAATATCGAGTGTGCTGATAACGTGTTGTATAACAACGAGCCTAGTAGCACAATAAGAACAATAAGCAAGAGAATGTAAGTGAGTATGAAAGGGAAAGATAGAACTCGTTATTGGTGTGTCTCACATTACATTAGATGCATCTATTTATAGGGCCTCAACATGAATGATATTAAGTACAATACAAGGGTGATGATATTTACACGGAAGTTTTTTATTTGTACACATAAAATTACTTTGAAAGGACATTTATACCCTCCCTATATTTACTCAATATCTCATCTCTCATCTTCCCATTGCAAACTCATAACTCAACTTTCTCTCTCTCTTTAAACTCATCACCTCCAAAATTCTATTACTCTCATATTTTAGCACCAAAAGATTCATTATTCAAGAAAACAACTACAAATTCATTGAGTGAACACATCAAAGAAAATGACCAACTTTTCTCATCCTTGGTGGTAATCGACTTTACCCCATCGGGAAAAATGGGGCCATTACTTTTTCGTAAAAATTGATCGCTCTTTCGGTAAAATTCACACTCATTTATTCTCGTTCTTAACAAAGTTATCGTATTTTTTATATCACGTCTGGGTGATTTTGTGCTTGATATCTGGGATGACCCTTGATTCCTTGAAATGTAATCTGTAGCTTCAAAGTCTATCGACAAGAAAATGTCGATTAGCTTTTGATTCTTTACAGAAAACAGAAAACGAATACATTATTTTCTGATTCTCCATAACCCATATGCAAATTAAACCATCTAAAAATGAGAGGCGTTTGGAAGCCATGAAAATGAAGTTTTGGCTGTTTGAGACTTTAAGTAGATAGGTATCTCATATCAACCTGAGCTTGAAATGATGAAATTCGCATTCAAGTATTTTGGATTAGTTAACTAGTCTTTATATTAATATTGATATAATTGACATAAGTTCCTAGCAAAGATCAATTCTCAAATCTTGAAGTTACAACATTTTATTACTATTCGGTTTCTACAAATAATTTATAGAAAAGTTTGATTATAGGTGATGTATTTTGCAGCTGGGTTTTTGAGTTAGATCCGGAAATAATATAAAATAGATAAAGTAAACATAAAGGATATCAATGTCTTTTCAACTTAAAATTCCGTGTACTAATAAAAACCTTCCGTGTACAAATCAATACCCATAATACAACCATATACATACTTGATGACTAAGAGTTGAGATCGATATATAACACATATTTGTTATGAAACAAATGAACCAATTATACCTCCATTTTTATCTAAATTAATAAAAATTATTTTCACATTTTTTAAAACAACATATCTTCAAACGGTAAATCTTCAAACTATAAAAATACATTATCATGAAGAATTAAATTATCTTTCTATAGATATGCACTTTTATATATTTTCGACAAACATTTATTTACAAAATTTCCGTCCAAAAAAATCATATATGATTTTTACGAATCATGTATAATTTTCAAAAATCATGTATGATTCGATTTTACGAATCATATATGATTTTTATGAATCATATATGATTTTTATGAATCATATATGATTCTCAAAAATCATATATGATTCTCAAAAATCATATATGATTCATAAAAATCGAATCATATATGATTTCTGTTGACCGAAACTTTTAAAAAAAAAGTTGTTAAAAATATATAGTAGTGCATATTTATAGAAAGATAATTTAATTCTGGTCGCGATGGTATAATTTTTATGCGTAACGATTAACGGTTTGCGAGATATTTAATTTTTTTTAAAAATGTGAAAGTTTATCATAATAAAAAAAATTGAATGGCTATTATTTGTTCATTGGATCTATGGTAAATTTGAGACTTATATTGAACTTTTGCCAATTGACTATGGTTCGCATATAGTTCATCCATTGAATGTGGATATTAACTGAAAGCTAATTACATAGTATAAACATTGAGTCATTGTCAAGAAGACTTGTTGTCCCCAAAGCATCGGTAGGTGATAATAAGACTTTGATTCCATTCAAGATATTAGATTAAAAAAAAAAAAAAAAATGAAAAGCTTGAAGGAAATGATTTTAATGGAGGAAGCAACCATACTTGTTCTTCTAGTTTTTTCACTCCACATGCAAAAAATATACACAGCCGAAATTGACATCATCTCAGTCTCAAGCTTCTTGACAGAAAACGACACGCTAATATCCCCTGCAAGAACATTTGAACTGGGATTCTTCAAGCCAGGTAGCTCGGATAACACTTACGTTTGTATTTGGTATAAGAAAATTTCTGTTAAAACAGTGGTTTGGGTTGCCAACAGATACTACCCCCTCACCAATGCATCAAGCATGTCGTTAAGGTTTGACAGTGTGGGAAATCTTGTTCTCAAGAACTATACCGATCATGTAGTGTGGTCATCCAACTCAACATCATCAGGAAATGCAACTGCACAGCTTTATGACTCTGGAAATCTAGTCATCACGGATGGAAACAGCATGAAGATTTTGTGGGAGAGTTTTGACTATCCAACGGATACTCATCTACCTGGCATGAAGCTTGGCAAAAATTACTTAACAGGCGCCGAATGGCATTTAACATCATGGAAGAGTATTCATGATCCAACTATAGGGGAATTCACCTTTAGCATTGACACGCGTGGTTATCCTCACTTCGTACTAAGAGAGGGTTTGAAGGTCAAGTTTCGGCAAGGACCATGGAATGGTGAACGGTTTAGTGGGTCACCCTTGACTTCCATCAACACGTACATTTCATACAATATGGTTATTAATGAAAAAGAGGCAGTTTTTTCTTCTAATCTGGTAAACAATTCTACCATATCAAAGTTCACCTTGACTTCTTCTGGGATTCTAGAACTTTCAGTGTGGAAAGATGATAAGAAAATATGGGAGGTTATTGGGACAATACCAAGAGATATTTGTGACACGTACAAAATCTGTGGCCTTTATGGAAGCTGCAACACTGAAGACGCACAGAAATGTTCGTGCTTAGATGAGGCAAAATTTGAGCCGATAAACAAAAGGGTTGGGTAACAGGAGATTGGGACATTTTATTCTACCTTCAACGCGTAAATTTTTATTTAATAATTTTATCGCGTGAGTTTTTATTTTGATTATTTAACCCGTTACTTTCAAAATGATCCGGTGTATTTTTAAACTTACATTTAGTTTATAAAACTATATTTTAGTTTTCCTAGTGTTTCTAATTTATTTGGTACATTAATCGTTAAAGTTTAATTACTACGTGCGTTTTCTTAAAAATTTCACGATAATTATTTTATCACTCAATTTTCACAAGGAAAGTATTTTCACAATTTTTATCATCTCAATACAATCTATTTTGACTTATTAAAAACATACTTGCACCAAAAATTTCTATTTACATTCACTTGTACATTTTCTACACAAATTCTTACACTTTCTTTACAACTAATACACAAAATAATGCAAGTAATACAATTTAAAAAAAAAAAATATATATTGAAAGACAAGAGACCCATGAAATCCGGCCTATGGGGTCATTTAATGTTTTGATGAAAATTTTCCTTGAAAGATTAGATCTATACTCCAAGTTCATTCACAATTCATTACACACAATAATTCACTAGATAAGAAAAAGGTTTTCTCTCTTCTTGGTGTTCTTCAAAACCGGTCATCTTCAAGAGCTCATAGGGGATCAAAAATCTTTTCAAGTTCAAGTGTTTACAATCTAGTTTATATCCTTTATTTGGTTTTGAAATAAAAACCAAGGATATTTAAGTTAATCCTTGTTACTAGCACCTCTTCATTTTCACTAGTAAGCATATTCTTATCATTTTTAAGTTTCCTTATCATTTTCATATGTTTCTTATCATTATTGGAGCTTATATGCATGTTATGTGATTTATACCATTTATTTCATGATTTTAGAACTTATATATACTATTGGTCATCCTATAATTATTCCCAAGTTATTCTTTGGTCTTGATGGTGATTAGGAACCCATGACACCCTAAGAAGGTGTATGGTAGGATTAGATTAGCTTTGGAGTTGATTTGAAGGGATTAGAATAGGTTTTGTCCGAGAAAAACTATTTTCGTAAACTATATTTTAGGTTCTGTCCTTAAAACGAATTTCTGGAAAAACCTACTGTTGGTACGACATTTGGCCTTGATAATTAGAAAATATACTTTAAAGCGAATCCGTGGCCTTTTGAGCGGATAAAAGCGGAGTTATAACGAAGCCGTGGTGAATTTTTAAAGTTTGGCGACGAAAAGTATATTTTTCGAAAAATTCAGCAAGCAGTTTTATATATTTCGGTCAAAACAGGCCTTAAGCTTCACAAATTATTTCGACTAGTCAAAAATATATTAGTTTACTTGATACGAAGCTAAGGACATATTTTACGTAGAAAGCAGTTTAAAGCGACAAATATATGGCCGTTTTCATAAAGTTGCCGTAAATATTATTTTAAAGAAAACTATATTATTTTTACGATTCAAGTATTTCATTAATTGTAAAGGCTATGTTTGCGTACCGCTTTTAGCCATGATGTGAAACTTTTATAACGAAATGTCTTCTAGTAAAATCAAGTTCATCGGCCATATTTTCCAAAACAAAAGCCGTTTGTCAAGCGGAGTTATGGTAAATTATTTACGGACGTTCAAACATTGGCGAAACTCATTTTCGCACACAATTAGCAAAACCACCAACTTTAGTCTTTGATATCTTTATGATCGAGACCTTTTGGACGAAAACTCCGAACTGAAACTTCTAGATATCGATACAAACTTTCCAAAACCGTCGAGTTCGTTCTCTAACGATCGGCGTACACCATTTTACGACTACTTTTCCGGAGCCGTTTTGTTGATTTCATGATTTTCCTACGACATTGTTTTGCGACGAAAAGTGGTAAATTCACCAAAATCATTATAAAACCATTGTAGGATGACATTTTGACGTAAAACATGTAAAGTCATTTTTGATTGGTCGAGGCGTCAAAAGAGTATTTTTAAATCGACGAGTAATATTTTCAAAACTCATAAATGGTATAAATAACATACTGAAATGCATGCACAACATTGTATCACACATTCATGACAACATATCATCACTCGGTCATAACATTCATTTTAGGTCGCGGATAGTTTCCGAGCCTCACTTTCGTGCACTTCATTTTCGTTAGCATATCAATCATACCGGTGAGTTCGTAGCCCACTTTCTATTACTTATTTGTTTTACAAACTATTTGGGAGATACATGCTTAAATACTTATTTCACTCTTGCGAATACTCAAACCATTTATACAATTGTGTTACAATATACTTCTCATACACTTTGAACATTATGTGTGGTTTATTGCGATATGTGCCTTAATGTACTAAACTTGTTTTCAATTATGCATCAACATACATACTTTAGCAACGGTTAATTCTGCGGAGCCGCCAAAACATTTAAACTCTTTGCCAAACAACATTACTTATACTCTAGACTTGGTGTGTGTATTGACTAGACTTAAGCAAACATCCCAGCATTTATATGTTGGAAGGCCATTAATTTGGATACATCCCAACGTGAGCGTTGGAGGAACATCCGACATTTATATCTTTGGAAGGCCATAATTTGGATACGACCCAGCGTGCGTCGTTGGAGGAACATCCCAATATTTATATGTTGGAAGGCCATTAATTTGGATACATCCCAACGTGGCGTTGGAGGAACATCCCAACACGAGTTGTTGGAAGACCCTTGTGGTGACATTTATACTATTAACTACCTTGATGCGCATAATCATGATTGTCATACTATTTTTAGCGGTGGGTTGTAAACACACAGTTGCAAGTTTTGTATGGGCGGGACTTGGGCCCAGGTGGATTTCGATGCCTTTGCTTTGCCAACTATTTTAAATGACCAAAACTTTGCCTTTGTTTTATGAGCGCTCTTTTAAAGCTTTACTTGTTAATCAAACTCTATGAACTCACCAACCTTTGTGTTGACACTTTTAGCATGTTTTATCTCGGTATCTAAGGCATACAGGTGGTTGTGTGAGGAGAATACCATTGGATTGCAAAAATGGAACAGATGGGTTTAACAAGTATTCTAATGTAAAATTGCCAGATACACAGACTTCGTGGTTTAACAATACAATGTCTTTAACGGAATGTAAAGCAATATGCCTGCAGAACTGCACTTGTATGGCATATGCAAATACCGATATCAGAGGCGAAGGAAGTGGTTGCTTGCTTTGGTTCAATGACCTATTAGATATCAGGGCATCCTCGAGGATTGGTCAAGATATATTCGTGAGAATGGCTTCCTCTGAATTAGGTAACTACTTGAATACGCTATGCTTTGTTCATGTTTGTTTCAAATAATGAAAAAATAATAATAATAATAATAATAATAATAATAATAAAAAAAAAAAAAAAAAAAAAAAAACTATAATCTATTACCATGTAATCTTTCTGGTTATTTTCATGGTTGTTATGAGTCTGTAAGTTGTTTTGACTTTTGTGTTAAGATCTTGCACGTGCTCCATCGGTTTTCAAAAATGAGGGAGGAACAAACATCAAAACCATCTTGATCGGAATCTTTCTGGCGGTTTTGTGATAAGTTTGAGCACATGGTTGTGGTATGCTTGGAGAAAAGACATCTTTCACCACAAGCTGAGGAAGGTAAGATATTTGTAGAGTTTTAGCGATAAGTATGTTAAATGGTTCAGAATAGTCACAATTCTGTGAGCAGGTTCAACCAGTTTGACGGGTCTTGTATTATTAACGCACAGGAGGGTCACTAAATGTAGGTAAAAGAGGGGGAGAAGCCATGGAGCTACCATTTTTTAGCTTCTCTAGAGTAGCTAAAGCTACTGCTGATTTTCACTCGATAATAAACTTGGAGAAGGCGGTTTGGACCGGTCTATAAGGTAAATGAAGAATGTTATTTATTTGAATGTAGTTTGCTGAGTATAGCGTCACATTATGATTCGTCCATTTGACTATAATTGTTAGAGCAACATTCTAATTCATTATAGATAACAAAATTATGAAGCGAAAATGTTTTTGATACAAAAAAATATGAATGATCGATTACCTTAGAATTTTGTATAGTTTTCACATAAAAATTGGTAATCTTTCAGGGTATGCTAGAAGATGGGCAAGAAATTGCAGTTAAACGTCTCTCAAAGACTTCCAGTCAAGGAATTAATGAGTTCATGAATGAAGTTATATGCATTTCAAAACTTCAGCACAGGAATCTCGTCAAGCTCCTCGGATGTAGCATCAAGGGGGACGAGAAGTTGTTGATATATGAATACATGCCAAACAAAAGCTTAGACGAGTTTATATTTGGTCAGTATCATATAATTTCTATTAAATCGACAATAGTAACTTACTACGGTAAGATACTTTGAACAACTAAACCTACATGATGTGCAGATAAAAGGCAAAGTACACTCCTTGATTGGACAAAGAGACTCAACATCATTAAAGGAATTGCGAGGACTTCTTTATCTTCATCAAGATTCACGATTAAGAATCATTCAGAGAGATCTTAAAGCTAGCAATATTCTACTAGACATGGATATGAACCCAAAATATCAGACTTTGGGATAGCTAGAAGCTTTGGAGGAAATGAAACTGAAGCTAACACCGAGAGAGTTGTTGGTACCTAGTAAGATACAACATTCTGGTTTATCTTCATTCGCTTTTTGTTAAGTTCGCTATTTAAGACTTGTAAACACTATTCTATGTATAGCGGTTACATGTCGCCAGAGTATGCGCTAGATGGTCTTTTCTCAATAAAGTCAGATGTTTTCAGCTTTGGTGTAGTAGTGCTAGAGATTGTAAGTGGGAAGAGAAACAGGGGATTTGTTCATTTTGAGCATAACAATAATCTTATTGGACATGTAAGTTGCTTGATTTTCAAATTTATCCGGCATAACTCTACTGACTAATATATAATTTCGTGTTTATATTTAGGCATGGAGGATGCATAGTGAAACAAGTCAATGGAACTCCTGGATACAAGTTTTGCTGAGGCAAGCAATCCATCAGAAGTTTTAAGATCGATAGAAGTTGGCTTATTATGTGTACAACAAAGTCCAGAAGACAGGCCAAACATGTCGTCGGTGGTTTTCATGTTAGGCAATGAAGGTGCATTGCCAAAACCTAAACAGCCAGCATTTTTCACAGATAGGAACTTACCTGGTACTGGTTTCTCTTCAACCTCTTATCCAACGAGTTCAAGCAACGACTTAACTTTATCAGAGATAGTTGCCCGATAGAAAGCACTTATTATACTTCCATTATAGCGTGTTTGCGTTCCTTTTCTTCTTACCTTCATGTACAAGCTTATATATGTCTGTTCCAAACTTTTACGTACCACATAAGATTAAATTTCTATATAATCCTTTGCAAAAGCCAAGAAAAAATAAGTTAAAAGGCACATCATATCGTATCATATATATTAGAATCAATCTCACCTACCAATCTTTGTTGTCCCCCTGAGAAAAAAGGGGACTTAATTGCTACCATTCAAAGAACCATGCGGGACGTACGGACGGAGTCAGAATTTGTAATTAACGGGGCATCAAACATGTTAAGCACTTGAAAACTAAGGAGGATGATAAGCATGGACTCTTAAATCTCCTACAGTATTAGTAATTGAATGAAATTGACAAAAATAAGAAACAACTAATGCTAAAATGTCAAGGAAAAATTCACAGTTAAATGTAATTTCGTCCCGGATTAAATGTCAACCTTTCTCTTTTGATTTATCCTGAAATAAGTGTCTACTTCTAAGTTTCGAACAATCAAAACGTTTTTCAAAAAAAAGATAATGGAAGACAGTTGCTAGTCCATGACTACAACAACAGCAATACCCAACCCCGATGGAGCGAGGTAACTTGTCTACAAAAACCATGTATAGCGTTAAATATTGAGTACATGGAATAAGGCCATATCGAAATAATAATTAAGAAAAAACAAAACTGTGACTTGCAAATTATAGCATAAACAAGTTGTTTACAAACTTAAACTACCATCTTCTTATGGCATGTAGTTCAGACTATAATGTTGAGAAAAGCGATACCGGATTGAAGCAAACCAGCAACTAAAATAAGAAAATACTAATAAAAGATGACACACGGATTTTATGTGGAAAACCCCAATAGGGTAAAAACCACGGGCAAGGAAAGATACGTTTCACTATAATGGAATACGAGTTATACCTTTTCTCTAATTACAAAGATTAGAGTAATCTTTTATAATTAGGAAATATTACACAAACTCTCTAAAACCTTACAAACTCAGGAGACTTGTACACTTGATTTGGAAAGGAAGGTGTTAAAATCAGTTTCAAAATCAGTTTCAAAACCAGTTTCAGAACCCGTAGTTGTTTCCAAATCTCTTTCGAACATAGAACAAATGTCTTCAAACAATCCTTTTAACACAAGTGATGCTAGAAGCATTTTAGATGATGTTAAAACTAGAATTGGGCAACTTCAACAAATTGTTAAATCGAAAATAAACATCAGTACTAACAATTGGTTTTCTAGTTTTGATGATGAAATGAAAAGGTTTTGAAACTCAGTTGCCACTCATTAAATAACATCGGTCACGAGGGTAATGCATTTTGAACTAGCATTTTAGAAGAAACATGTGACTTTGTCAAGGACCATAAATCCACGTAAAGAAAGCTAATGAATGTTTTGAACACATCAAAGTTTTGGAAAATTTGAATGATTCTCTCTTCGAAGATGTTCTGTGTACCGATATTATGTCCATTGTTTTACAAACATATTCTGTTGAAGACCATGAAAGACTCCAGTTTGAGACCTCCGCCATTGTTTCAAAATATGAAAAAGCTCTTGAAAAACTTGAAAAAGAAAATGTCTCATATTTTAAACAACTTGATCGAAAAACCGAGGAATGCAAGTATGACAAACTGTCATATGAGCGTGCCTACAAGGACATGAAAGAGCAAAATGATCTCTTGAGGGCTCTGCTGGAATGTCAAAAAGGAAAGGTTGTGGATACTAAGATTGCAAAACCATTGACTAAGGAGAAAGCAAATATTCTAAAACCAGTTTTCAAACCTAAAATGTCTATTTCTCTGCCTCCTCCAAAAGTCAATGAGAAAAATGATTTGTCAAAACCAGTCACTCCACCTGCCTTGCCTAAGCTAAAAGATAAGATTGATGAAAATGAAAAAGCGGTTATCGAGAAACCAAAAGTTTTAGCACCTGGCCTTTTTAAGATGAGTACCACTAATGCGTCTGCCTCTACATCTAAACCATATGGCACAAAAGACATAAGTTTAGAAAAGCACTCTAAAGGGACTAGGAAAGCTAAAACGACTTCTCTTGATCACAATGTGAATCCTAATGCGTGTGCCTTACCTTCTACAGGACTAGAAAGCACCTCTAGGAGCAGCAGACTAAAGCCTAAGAGCAATACAAGGAACAATAGAGTCTCGCACCGCCTCTAAGAGTAGTAGCTTGAATAAAGAAAGAAAGTGAAGAACACCCTAGGAATTTAACGCTTTGTAATGAGAAAGAAACTTCATCTGAATGTAATGAACCTATGAAATGCTAAGTTTATTGAATGTGTTGAATCTGTTTGTGTAACTTGCAAGAAATCTTTAATTAATGTTCGGATGATTATGTTTCTAAGAATGAGAATGTTAAGCCTGTTCGGAAGAACGTTCCAAAAGAACTTATGCTAAACCAATAGGACGTCTAGTTGCAAGATTTAGGTCTTACACTATTGATAGGAAGCATCTTGTTTACTTTAGGGATGATATTTGGAAACCAACGGTAGAATTTTCTCACTCTAGAATGGTAGAATGAGTCTTGAACCAAGATACCCAAAGAAAACTTCTATGAGTGTGATCGATTTTACCTCTAACCCAAAGGAACCAAAATCAAACGGTTTCCAAAAACTTCTTCTTACAGATTTGGCGGTTTATCGAAATATGTCTTTGGATCGTTGACTCGGGTTGCTCCAAGCACATGATCGGAATTTGAAGCTACTAATCAATTTCGCACGGAAATTCATGGGAACCGTACGCTTTGGAAATGATCATGTAGCAGCTATCATGGGTTATGGAGATCTACTTTTTGGAAATTATTTGATAACTCGGGTACACTATGTTGAAGGGTTGGGACACAATTTGTTTTCAGTCGCTCAATTCTGTGATGCAGATTTAGAGGTTGCATTTAGGAGAAATTCTTGCTTCGTTAGAAACCTGGATGGCATTGATCTCTTAACTGGGAATCGTGACACAAACTTGTATGCCATCGACATTAACCAAATGGCCTCTTCATCTCCAATATGTCTTATGACACGAGCATCTGGAACAAAGTCCTGGTTGTGGCATAGAAGGTTATCCCATCTCAATTTTGACACTATCAACAAACTTGCTAAGGACAACATCGTCAACGGACTTCCAAATTTCAAATACACCAAGGATCACTTATGTCCATCATGGGAACAATGAAAAAGTAAATGAGCATCATATAAAACCAAACCCGTACCCAGTTCTGAAGCAAAGTTACATATGTTGCACATGGACTTATGTGGCCCAATGAGAGTTGAAAGCATAAACGGGAAAAAATATATTCTTGTTATCATTGATGACTATTCAAGATATACATGGGTTAAGTTTCTGAGGTCAAAAGATGAAGCACCAGGAATCATCATCACCTTTCTGAAGCGTATTCAAGTACTTCTACAAGCTCCGGTAAGGATTGTAAGAATAGACAACGACCTGAATTTACAAATCGGGAGTTAAGAACTTATTTTGAAGATGTTGGAATCACTCACCGGACATCGCTTGTTAGAACTCCATAGCGAATGGGGTAGTTGAAAGAAGAAATAGAACTCTTGTGGAAGCTGCTCGCACAATGCTCATTTATTCTAGTGCACCGTTATTTTTATGGGTGATCTTGTTGCCTTTGCTTGTTTCACTCGAGAACCGATCCCTAATCCATCCAAGATTCAATAAAACCCGTATGAGCTAGTGAACAACGAAAACCGATATCTCTTACCTTCACGTGTTTGGCGCTATGCTATCCAACGAGCGACGGAGAAGATCTAGGAAAACTGAAAGCTAAAGGTGATATTGGAATCTTCATTGGATACTCAGATAACTCGATGGCATTCAGGGTGTATAACAGAAGAACTAGGAGGATCATGGAGGCGATGAATGTGAATTTTGATGAAATTTCACAGATGGCTTCTGAGAGACTCGCTCTAGAACCCGCGCTAAATCAGATGGCTTCTAATCAAAACAGATTAGGACCCGCACCTAACCAGACGACTTCTGGACACATCAGTTCAGGACTCATACCTCATAGAGCTCCATCAACCTTTGCTAACACACCTTTAGAACAAGAATGGGAGAATTTCTTCGAGTTAATGTTCGATGAATACTATGGTGGAACTTTGACAAATGCATCAAACCATCATTCCGCTGCACCCGCTCAAAATCATCCACCACAACCATTGGAAGATGCATCTACAATGGTCGAAACCAACGCACCAACTCCATCAACATCATCTACATCAACTTCAGCAAATCCTATTCTTGAAACCGTTCAACCAGCAGTTGATGTGCAAAACCAAACTATATCATTTCAAGAAGAACCTACTCAAAACCAAAATGATGCAACGTTAGATGAAGACGTATTCGAAAACCCGTTTGCTACGAAATCAGCTGAATCTTCTTCAAGCTTAAGAGAACCATCTAACTCGCATGCGTTTAACTTACGGTATCCTTCTACTCTGAAGTGGACAAAAGACCATCCAATTGAACAAGTTATTGGTGAACCTTCAAGGCCAATTCAGACGAGACGCCAACTTGCCCATCGCGACTTGTGCATTTACCTTTGCTCAATTAGCAATATCAAACCAAAGAACATTCGAGAGGCAATGGCAGAACCCGCATGGATATAAGCAATGCAGGAGGAACTTCTCTAAAACCGTCTACATGACTCATGGGATCTAGTTCCAAGACCAATTGATATTCGTGTCATTGATCTCAAATGGTTATGGAATAACAAAAAGGATGAAGAGATGACTGTCATTCACAACAAAGCTCGTCTTGTGGCCAAAGGATACGAGACGGGAAGAAGGAATAAAACTTTGAAGAGTCATTCGCCCGGTAGCTAGACTTGAAGCGATCAGATATTCTTAGCCTATCACTCACAAAATATCACGGTTTATCGGATGGACATTAAGGCGCATTCTTGAATGGAACTCAAAGAAGAAGTGTATGTGAGTCGGCCAAAGGCTTCATAGACATGGAACATCCGGACTCGTCTACAAACTCAAAAAGGCAATCTATGGTTTGAAACAAGCTCCAGAGAGTGTGGTATGGCGAATGTCCTCTTTCCGATTACGAACAATTTTACCAAAGGCTGTTGATCCTACCTTGTTTACTCGAAAATATAACAATGACATTTTGATTGTTCATATTTACGTGAACAACATCATTTTGGGTCCGAATCCGAATCTTTCAAAACATTTTGAAAATCTCATGAAAAGAAAATTTGAAATGTCCATGATGGGGAACTAAAGTTTTTCTTGGTTTACAAATACATCAATCCTCGTGGAATTTTTATTAATCAAGCTAAATATACAATTGAGATTTTGAAAAACATGGTATGGATCATTGTGATTCGGTTGGAACACCAATGGTAACTTTACCAAAATTGGAGTCGATTTATTTGGGAAACCCATCGATCCGAAGAAATATCGAGCATGATTGGTTCTCTCATGTACCTCACTACTAGTCGACCCGATATTCAATTTCTTTGTTTGATTATTAGCACGGTTTCAAACAAAGCCTACCGAACTTCACCTCAAAGAGGTTAAGCGGATCTTCGGTACCAAGACATCCATTCACATGGGAATTTGGTATCCGAAGGAATCCGGTTGATCTAATAGCGTTTCGGATGCGGACCACGCAGGTGATCAAGTTACAACAAAAGTTAGTCAGTCGGTCTTCAAAGAAACAAGATTGCCTTTGCCACTATCAATCAAGCATAATATGTGTCTCTATCTGCGTGTTGTGCTCAAGTTCTATGGATGAGGACACAACTCACAGATTATGGCTTTACTTTCGATAAAATACCTATGTATTGTGACACGAAAAGTGCCATAGCCATATCGTGCAATCCTGTTCATCACTCAAAGACTAAGCACATTCGTGTCCGCTACCACTTCATCAAAGAGCACATAGAAGATGGTACTGTTGAATTATTTTTCATGAAGACAGATTACCAACTCGCCGATCTATTTACTAACCTTCTAAAAGAAAGGTTTGACGATTTAGTTCGACGAATTGGAATGCGAAGCCTAACCCTTGAGGAGTTAGAGCGTCTTCTCGAATCTTCTTGAAAATGATTTTCCAAAAGCTTATTTGTAAATATTTTGAAAAACAAAATACAAAATTTGAAAAACCAACAAAAGCAAAATATAAAAATATAAAACTTTCAAAAATACAAAAACAATATAAAATCAAAAATCCAAAAATATTCTTCTCACGACATGTCTCTCGTATAATCGATATTACATGCGTTTCTAGAAATGTCATTCAACAATGATACGGACATGTACAGATGCTTGAGCGAGAGTTCTTTAAATGTTTTCTAAAAATGTCATTTCTCAACAAAAAAAATTGTTTCTTTCACAAATGGCTTTCATATACTTCAGTACGAAACCCGGACTAAAAATGATGACTTTTGATAATTTTCAAATCAAAACTCGTGTTTTTAAAGAAAAAATCGAGTGTACGCTTCAGTGCACTACATTTAAAACTGGTGAGAAATCATCATCATCTTGAGCACCTTTTTCAAGATTGTTCAACAAGATTTTCAAAATCTTTCAAAATATTTTGTGCTCAAGATAACTCCCTCTAAAACCCTTTAATTGATTATGCTTTATTACAGGGGGAGTATAAAACAAAAATGTTCCAAATTCTTGCTTAAATCAAATCCGTTTGTCTCCCTAAAAGATTCTAAAAATGTTGTTTAATCCGTTGATATAAAAAATATCACGAATATGCTATTTTGAAGGGAGAAGACGTGATTAAAATGTGATCAAAAAGTTTAATGATCGTTGTTTGAATCTCAAAAGAGCTCGACTCAGTTGAAACCATTGAATTGACGAGGAATCAATGTCTGTAAATGTACCATTTCGAGAAACTTGTGATAGACATGAACTTACATGGGTCTAACCTTCTTTTCATGGAGTGTTTACAACTTCAAGTTGGTTATTAGAGCTAGTTGTCACCTAAAAACTAACAATGTAACTCTTTAACTATGCAACGTAACCGTGTCTCGTGGGGAATTGTCTATCATGAGCCGATCAATTCAAAAAGTGCGAACTCTACCCTCACTGTGCAAATTTATGTCAAAACTTATAAGCACATGTGAAGGGGGAGTGTTTCTAAAAATATAAAACTCTCGAAGTGTTTCAAACATGTTTTCAATCATAAACACTCGAGAGATTTTTCAAGAAAAAGGTTTTATGGCAACAATAGGACAGTCATGGAGTTATAAGGTGAGTAAGGATAGGAAATTAGTCCTATGATCCGCCAGAGCGGAGGGATCTACCCAAGGACAATACCCATAGTTAGTATTAGAAGTCCTTAGGTATGATTGAAAAAGGAGAAATGTGAGAAAGGAGAAAGAAAGGGTTGAAGAATTAAAAGAAAAATAATGAAAAGGGTGAAAAGAAATAGCCCTCCATAATCAACCTTAGGGCAAAACCGGGTTCAATTCATCACTCTTGGTTGTCACTAAGATGACACCGGTATTGAAGACAAAGACGTCATGGACCCAATGGACGATGCACTAAACCTTCTAGCTACTTAATTCCTCTTAAAAGGATTTGTTTCATTCTCACTGGGAACCCTACATAATCTATCGACTTTCTCTTAGAGATCGTTGGTATTGAAGAAGGAGACCCTCTCCCTAGTCTCTGCTTAGGAAAACCAAAATGCACTAATTGAGTCTAGAGCCACGAGATTCATCAAAAGATCTCTTAGGAACACTTGACATTTCATCATTTGTTGTTTAACAATAAGAACATACGTGATACATTCTAGAATCCTACGCAGATCTTAGCAATCTGCCAAAACATTTATGAGAGGTTTCACAAGTGTGATCCTCAGTGATTGAATGGAAACTCCTGCCAGGGTCAACATCAAATAGCCCTGACAGCAGTCACTTGTAATTCTTTATGGATTATGCTTAGTGTGTCTCAAACGGTCTGATCGTGGAGTGATGCTTGATGTACTTGATGACTCACACTGAATTGTAGATATACTTCGGTATGTCGTGTTAGCCTTCTTGAGGGCCTCCAATTTTAGGAACAGCCTTTGTAAGAATTAGATATGTGTTTTCACAATATGCTGTTAACACCCTCGACATTCGAACCTATAAGAGCCTGAAATCCCACTAAGGAGATTCCTTTCACGAATCGAATCCTGAAGATGTGGGTCGTTACTTGAATTTATTCAATGTAATGACATCTATCCCTTATGGGATTAGGACGGCTGATTCGCCCGACCAAGGTGAATGGAATCAAGACATTCATCAAGAGAACAATTGTAGTAATCAATTCTTTAAGAAAAGATTACAATGATCAATTGGTGTTCGTGACTGTACCTAGGAAGTTGCTGCTGATGGATGCTCGCAGGAGGAAGAGATCGTGCAGATTCTCCACATGCTCATACCAACAACATCACAAATGAAGTTCTCATCAAAATCAAAGGCAACACAAAGTCATAATGATTCTTCGTCAATGTCAAAGAATCTACAAAGTTTAAAGACTAGAGAACTTCATCATTGGAAATTCAAAGTCAAAAAGAAGTGTGAGCATGGCGGAGAAAAACGTGGAGACACCTATCCTAAAGAAGTTGACGAAAGGCAGACAACACCATTATCTGATCACAAAGCATGAAGGAACAAAGAATCAAGACTATTATATATCTACACGCAAAGTTCAAGCTCAAGGAAAGTAAAGACCTAATCAAGTGGAGCATCATTTGAATGACCACTCCTTAGGGGAGATTATTAGTTAATAATAATTAATAAGTGATGGTCATTCACGTTTGTGAATGATAACGCTACACGCGTCGTTCGGGTCAAAGGAACTTCCTTTTCTTGAGCAAGTTTTATAACACCCTAGGCAAAGGAACCTAATCGTTGTAGTGTAGTATTAGGGTAAGCAGTATTGATATCGTTCTCAGGGAATAGGAATGCTAGTGAGAAGTTACTACGCTAAGGTTGGGGTTGAGGAAGATTATTTTTATCTTTTATGTTTTTAGGAATTAGAAAGGTACGAATATCGTGGTTTGGATTTGGGGTTGGTATTTCTACCAATTACTCTACTTGTCTAATTATCTAATCTAAGGTGAGGATAGTCTATGTCTATTATTGTGTGCTCGTATGATAGTTAAAGATGTGTTTACCTAGATGCTACTACTCCCTAGTTATCTCCTATTGATGGTTGAATTGCCACGTCCTTATTCTTAACGCTTTTGTTTTCTAAGGTCGTAAGGTGTGCATTCCCTAACTCTTTGAAGTCACCTTTAACAAAATCCACTAGGTCATTCATAAACTAACTTTGATGTTATCTTTGGGTTTAGTAAACGAAATCCATTAAGTCATTCATAAACTATCAAAGATTTATCAAGTATTAAACACAACGATAGCCTAGTCGCACTCCTAAGCCAATTACAATTAAAATAAGAGACAACCTAACAATAATTAACAACTAGGTTTCATATATCTAAGCAAACACACAAGTAGTTTAGCCGGACATGGTAAACATGCAAGCATACACACAATCAATCAAAGACATAATTGAATTGATGAAGTAAAGACTTATCTTGATGTAAAATAGGGTTTAGAACCTAAAATACTGCATAAGATACCCTTGGTTCGGTTTTAGGTTTTACCCAAAGACTCTCTCTAAAACCGAAAAATTCGGATTCTATATATAGATTACATATGCGGCGTCACCTTATGTTTCGTGGACGCCGTCGCCGCCATTAGGGTTTCGTCTTGGCACGTTAACCTTGCGACGCGCCACCTTATGCTGTGACACCGTCCTCCTGCCTCCTGTCTGGTCACATCTAGGCCGTCCCGAGTTGCGACGGTCTACCTTTAAAGCCCGACGCTGCCTCTTGAAAATACGAGTTTTGTCTTCTAACCCGTCGCAAAATCCTACGACGGCGTCGTTTTCCGCTTTCTATTTTCAAAGACTTTGAGTGTCTCGATTCGAATTTGGCCATTTTCTTCAGATATTCGCGCCTTTTCGTCCAAATAAGTGCCATTCCGACATTTTGCCTTCAAGAGACCTAAAAGTGAAAAGGAACGATATTAAGCAATAACGGATACAAAAGTGATCAAATAAGGGCTAAAGCGACCCTCAAATGGTACCTTTAAAACCTTATCAAATATCCCTACACTTGTTATTTGCTTGTTCTCAAGCAAATGTGCTTTAGCCAATTAATTTATAAGTTAGGGGTCATGAAGCATTAATTCAAAATGGTCCACAACACATATAAGCCCAATAAAGTCATAACAAGCACGGAAATTACATACTAGCACCTCACATGGGGTGTTTGGATACTACATCTCTCTCGGTGTATATATGAAATATAACAAATAGGAAATGGAAGATAAACACTCATTAACCGGTCCTAGTACATAGATTACCATAGGCTTGAGAATATATCAAACCTCCATCGCTTTGGCGTAAGCACCTAGGAAAGACTATCAAAGAGGTCTTTTAAAGGGTTGTAACGTTAGGCTTACGGTGCAAGGGTTTGGTGGGATAGGCTATTTTGTGGTGGAAAGTCAAAAATCTCTATGTTACAAGCATACTAAGAATGGCGTTGCTAAGCCAAGACTCGACACTCTAAACTCTAGGTAACGGAAATAAACAAACATAAATTTAAAAGATAGATGTAGGATGGTAGCCCGTATTTTTTTTAATCACTCTATTTTTTTTCTTTTTCTTTTTCTTTTTTTCGATTTTTTTTTTTTTTTTTTCATACACTTTTACTCTACCATCCTCTAAGGTAACATCAAAATGATAGGGATTTATAGGCACATCCTACACTTGAGTTTTTATTACTCTAACACTAATTTGACCCGAATTGAAAAGATCAAAACACTTGGGGTACATTATTATGCAAACAAAGGGAATTTGAATTTAACATTCCCTTCCTCGTCATTTTATAAACTTTAACTTTTCCCATGAATCCCAATCGTCCCAAAATCGTATACAAAGGATATGACTCGACTTAGCAACTTATGCAAGCAACCGATAATTGAACTAAGGGTTTAGGGTGATAACAATAATGCACTAAAAGTGAGTGCATCAGGGTAGGCTAAGGCGATTTGGGTGTATATTTGGGGTGGGGTGTAAACAATGCTCTTCATTGATATTCGGAAAACCGAAACATCACGAGAACCGCGAAAAGGATAGGCTCGAGGGTTAACTAGGGTATCGTGTACTAAAGATGAGTACAACGCAAAGGGTGTGGGGAATTACTCAACCGATGTGGAAGAAGTAATTATATTACGGGTATCAAACAAGGGTTTATCCTAATGCCTCTTATCATTTAGTTATTCCTAACTACACAGTGTAGCCTCACTTGCGATATCGGGATGCATCACAAAACAAGTTCTAGAATCTAATATAATACCTGTTCACACTCTAAGCATTAAAGATGAATGCTTTTAATTCCTACTAATCTAAGGCGATCCTCACATTTTGGGTGGAATTTGGGTGGTAAAGGGTTTTGTGCTAGTCATGCAACTTCCTATCCGTGAGACGCTTTTGTTAAGACTAATGGCCCACTCCTATATGTCATGAAAAATTTTAAATTTGGTGCCAAAATTACCCTAACCGACATTTTCTCATGGTTTATTACACAAATGCACTTGGACAAAGCAAATAATCAAGGATAAGCATAGTTTCAAAGTTCCGCTTTATTTTCCTCCCTACACTTAAACCGAACATTGTCCCCAATGTTCCCGAAAGTATCAAAGTTATGATAATGGAAGGTAATTAAAACGAAAGAAACTAATACTCCCTGATTAGCTCGGTAGGATCCGTGTAAAGTGGTGGTTAAATCCTTTCCAAGAAGAATTATTGCGTGAAAAGCTCCTTCCAATCTTATGTAACTTCTTCTGACAAACTAAACCCGCACACTTGAAGAAAACAAACGAAACCTTCGCGTAAATCGGCGGTAATAATATATATCGACTCGATTTAAACTAGGATATAATGCTTGTGGAATGGATGTTTACGAATTTCTAAGAAAATTAAGACCGGAAAATTCCAAAAATTATAAGTAGCTCGGAAACGAGAAAAGTGATCGATGTTTTACTCCTTCTCGACGCCAGTTATCCTCGACAAAAAGCGGTCTCACGATTTTCCGGAAAAATTCGAAATTTTTTATCTTTAAAATCTGGAAAAATTTCCGCAATAACATCCATTATGACTCGATACAAGCATTTGACTCGAACAAACACACATGTATATCTTTAAATAATTGTAATTCTCATGTTCACGCTTTTGAAAACGTGTGTAATCCTCCCTACACTTATCCCTTATGTAAAATACCTTTATATGTAATTAAGACGAGGTTAAAGACAAAATAAAGCATTTTACAAATTTAAACATGAGAATAAACAATCAATAAAAGATATACGACACAAACAAGCAAACAATTAAGCATGGGTTGCCTCACGAAGCGCTTTTCTTTATTTATGAGTCTTGTAGCTAGACTCAAGTCGTGCCCTCACGTGACTTCATTGCCATCCTTCCTTTCTTCCACTAAGCCTTCATCGTAAGGTTGTAGACGTTGTATGCTCACCGTGAATTCTCTTCCAACATCGCCTATTATGATAACGATTTTATTTTTAGATTAGTTTTTTTCACCGTATAAGGTCCAAACCATCTTGGCTTATTCCTTCCCATAATGCTTTTATTCTTGATTTATACAAAAGCACCTTTTCTCCATTCAAAAATTCCTTAGGGTTCTTTTGAGTTTGTGGTATTGTGGTATAGTTATTTCTAACTTTTATCACGTTTCCACAATGTCGCATTAACCCTGAACCATGAATTCTAAGCCCTTTTTCCCATTCAACCATTTTCTTCTTAACCGCATTATTGGACACCTGCGAATTCATATCTTTTACCTTATCCATAATCTTCAGAGGATATCTCGGAACAATAGGTATCCTAACTTGTCCTTTTCCACTTTTGAGTATCATAATCCCTTCACCGCATTTTATGGTTGCCTTGGCGGTGGTCGTGAAAGGTGTCCCGTGATTAATGGCAGGTTTTTATCTTCCTCAATGTCTACAATTGCGAAGTCCACCGGATAGACAATATTGGCAACCTCAATTAAGACATCCTCCGCTATTCCTATGGGATAAACATATGAATGATTTGCTAAGGAAAGTCTAAGATTGGTCTTGGTCGGTTCCTCCTTGGTCAACTTATTATAGACTGACAGCGACATTATGTTTACATCGGATCCCCGATCGGCCAAGGCATTTAGGTTCTCTAAGTCACCTATGCTACATGGAATTACAAAGTTCCCAAAGATCTCTTGTTTCTTAGTTACCGGCTTTCTCGTAATCGACTGCATACATAGTTCCAATAGGCATGGTGTCATACTCTTCCTCTCCTATTTCACCTAAGAGGGCTTTCCTAAGAACATCATTGCACCTAAAGTTTTCACTTGGTTAACGATTGTTTTCTTATTGATCTCATGCTTAGGTAATGCTTGATGAATTTGGGTTCATCATCATCCGAGCCTCATTCTTATCCTTACTATCCTTGCCGCCTCGGACTCCTTCTTCTCAACTCGCTCCATCCTCATCGGAAGCAATGGAAATGGCGCTAACCAAAGTAGGGTGGCGTGCTCATCGCTCCTCACTAGAACCTTCTCGGAATCTTCGCCTTAGTGGACTCTTTCACTAAGTCCATCATCTCCGCCATTTTTTCCGTGATTTCATCCCTTTGTCCATTGAAGGCTTTTAAGAGGGTGTCGAGCTTGGTTGTCATCTCGCTTTGTCGTTGCTTGAAATCGGCTTCGTGTTGTGTCAATCGAGCTTCTTGAGATGACATGAATTTGGACACCATTCCCTCAAGACTAGTGGAAGTTCCGTGTTTGGAGGGTTGTTGTAGGATTTTCCTAAGTTATTAGGCTCGAGCTTAGGAGTCTCGTAGAGCTCATTAGGAATTTGGCTTGATCTTCAAGTTCGAGCGTCCCACGATTGGAAGGTTGGGAGTCAATGGGAGGCAAAGAGCGCTTTATCGTTTTGGACAACTCACGGGGTCATTCCAACATTCATTTTCATAGAGGGCAAGGTCCTCTATTGTACCCTACGATTCTTCCACGGTGAGTTTACTAAGTTTACCACCGCCGCTTGGTCAATGGATTTCTTAGTTGAGAAGTTGACGCGATCGTAAAGATTTGGACTAGAAGCCAAAGATCGATGTCGTGATGAGGGACTTTGTGAGCAAGTCCCAAATCGAGTCCACGCCTCGCATGAGTTTCATCGACATTGTTGGAACATCAAGATGTTATTCCTAAGTTTGGTAGTTCTCTCCTGGGAAAAATTGGGCGAGGAAGCGAGTGGTGAGATCATCCGCTTGAGATGGATCCGGGGGAAGTCGGTCAAGCCAATTACTAGCTTGGTCCCAGAGAAAATGGAAGAGACGCAAGCGTGGTCTCCCGAGTGATAGCATCAAGGTCGATGGAATCAACAATTTTGAGGAAACCTTAAGATGTCGATTAGGATCTTCGAACGAAGTCCATGGAATGCACATCCGTTTTGCACCAACCGGATGGTGTCGATCGCAGGTCGTAGTTTGGGCTTGGTCGGGAAGCTCAATGGTGTTCCTATAGCCTAAGTGGCTTGGTCTCGAATATTCACCAAGAGTACGGGCTCTTGGCGGGTCATTTGGTGGTGGGTTGATGAGTGGTGGTTGGTTATCACCTTCCATGATGAAAAGTGATGGGATTACGAACAAGGGTCACGAAGAAGGGGATAGACTAAGAGAAAGCTAAAAATGAGAAAATTTTAGTTGATAGGAATCTGCCAAAGAAACCTAAACGAGGTCGACTACTAACTAGCTATTCTATTCCCCGCCGCGCCTAAAACTTGATAACGCTACACGCGTCGCTCGGGGTCAAAGGAACTTCCTTTTCTTCGAGCAAGTTTTATAACACCCTAGGCAAAGGAACCTAATCATTGTAGTGTAGTATTAGGGTGCCACGGTATTGATATCGCCTTCTGGGAATAGGAATGCTAGTGAGAAGTTACTAAGCTAAGGTTGGGGTTGAGGAAGATTATTTTTATCTTTTATGTTTTTAGGAATTAGAAGGTACGAATATCGGGGTTTGATTTGGGGTTGGTATTTCTACCGATTACTCTACTTGTCTAATTATCTAATCTAAGGTGAGGATATTCTATGTCTATTGTTGTGTGCTCGTATGATAGTTAAAGATGTGTTTACCTAGATGCTACTACTCCCTAGTTATCTCCTATTGATGGTTGAATTGTCACGTCCTTATTCTTAACGCGTTGTGTTTTCTAAGTTCGTAAGGTGTGCATTCCCTAACTCTTTGAAGTCACCTTTAAGTGTAGTAAACAAAATCCACTAGGTCATTCATAAACTAACTTTGAGGTTATCTTTGGGTTTATTAAACGAAATCCATTAAGTCATTCATAAACTATCAAAGATTTATCAAGTATTAAACACAACGATAGCCTAGTCGCACTCCTAAGCCAATTACAATTAAGATAAGAGACAACCTAACAATAATTAACAACTAGGTTTCGTATATCTAAGCAAACACACAAGTAGTTTAGCCGGACATGGTAAACATGCAAGCATACACACAATCAATCAAAGACATAATTGAATTGATGAAGTAAAGACTTATCTTGATGTAAAATAGGGTTTAGAACCCTAAAATACTGTACAAGATACCCTTGGTTCGGTTTTAGGTTTTACTCCAAAAGACTCTCTCTAAACCGAAAAATTGGATTCTATATATAAGATTACATATGCGACGGCCACCTTATGTTTCGTGTCGCCGTCATTAGGGTTTCGTCTTGGCCACGTTAACCTTGCGACGCGCCACCTTATGCCCGTGACGCCCGTCTCTTGCCTTCCCGCGCGTGCCCTGTCACATCTAGGCCGTCTGAGTTGCGACGGTCTACCCTTAAAAGCCCGACGCCTCTTGAAAATACGAGTTTTGTCTTGACGTCGTCAAAATCCCACGACGCGCCGCAGCTACAATGGACGCCGTCGCCTTCTATTTCAAAGCCTTTGAGTGTCTCGATTCGACTTTGGCCATTTCTTCAGATATTCGCGCCTTTTCGTCCAAATAAGTTCCATTCCAAGATTTTGCCTTCAAGAGACCTAAAAAGTGAAAAGGAACGATATTAAGCAATAACGGCAAGATTGTAGGCACCAACTTTTCTTCCAATATGTAATTATTACCTCCACCATTTCATACTATACAACCCACCAAGAATAGTAGGCTATTGAACATAATTGTAGCAGTCTTATGTGAACTACTCACCAAGCAATTCAATAATTGTTGGCCACCTTTTATTTCACCACTTACATTTTAACAATCTCCCACTTGAAGATTTGATCAAAGCTAAATCAATCTTCACACCGTAATCCTTCCTTGCACTTTCATGTTGCTTACGTTTCTGCTAGGCCGCATGAGGATCGGCACCATATAAACTTGTCACAGTTGATTGCTTTCGTCAGATAATCCGCCACGTTATCATCAGTATGAATTTTCTGCATATCCATGGTTCTTCTTCCACTTTCACACGAACGAAGTGATACTGAACTCGTATATGCTTTGTCTTTGAATGAAATGTTGTATTCCTTGCAAGATACAACGCACTCTGGTTATCACAAAATAGAGTAATTTTCTTTTGTTCGTTCTTGAGCTCTTCCAACAACATCTTCAACCATACTTCTTCTTTGCTGGTTTGAGCAGCTACAACATATTCTGCTTCTGTTGTTGACATAGCCACAATTGACTGCAGTTTTGAAACCCATCTTGTAGTTCCGCCAAAAAGTGTAAACACATACCCGATGGTTGATTTACTTCCATCAAGATCACCTGCAAAATCAACATATCCTTTGACAGTTAAACCCAATTCCCTATAACATAATGCAACATCTGAGGTTCCTTTAATATATCTAAGGATCCTCTTCACAGTTTCCCAATGCTCTCTACCAGGTTCCGCCATGTACCGACTCACTACTCCCACTGCATGTGCAATGTCTAGTCTTGTACAAATCATTGCGAACATTAAACTTCCCACTGCTGATGCATACGGTACTCGAGACATCTCCATCCTCTCTTCTTCCCTGCTAGGATTCATCTTGGAGGATGACTTGACATTAGTAGGAAACGGGGTTGATATTGGCTTACAATCTTGCATGTTGAACCGTTGCAAGATTTTATTTAAGTAACTCTTATGTGAAAGCCAAATTTTCCTACTAACTCTATCTCGGTAAATTTGCATCCCTAGAATCTTGTTTGTTGGTCCCAAGTCTTTCATCTTAAATTTCCTAGCGAGTTGTGCCTTGGCCATCGACACGATCTTTGTTGGGGCCTGCAACCAACATGTCGTCAACATATAACAGCAAAATGACAAAATCATTGTCTCTAAACCTCTTGTAATATGCACAAGGGTCTGCGTGTAGTCTATTATATCCAAGGCCAATGATGAAAGAATCAAATCTCTTGTACCAACATCGCGGCACCTGCTTTAAACCGTACAAAGATTTTTTAACCTGCAAACCAAGTTCTCTTTTCCTTTTTGTTTAAAACCTTCTGGCTGGAGCATGTAAATTTCTTTCTCAAGATTTCCATGAAGAAATGCAGTTTTCACATCTAGCTGCTCTAGATGTAAATCATACATAGCACACAATGCCAGAACCACTCGAACAGTTGTCATTCAAACCACAGGGGAAAATATTTCATTGAAGTCGACTCCGTCTTTCTGAGCATATCCTTTGACTACCAATCTTGCATGATACCTCTCTACCTGGTCATCACCGTTCCTCTTGATCTTATATACCCCTTTGTTTCCAATGGGTTTCTACCTGTTGGTAGTGGCATAAGTTCGATGTTTTATTTTTATGAAGAGCTTCAATCTCTTCTTGCATTGTCGCCATCCGTAATGACGATCCGAATTATTCAAGGCTTGAAGAGTTGATGGCTCTTCTTCCTTTGTAAGAAGACAAAGATGCAACGCTGCTCTCCATAACGTAACTGAGTGCCACACGGATGTTTTCTTTCGCGATTAAGAGTATGAGTCGTTGGAGCTTGAGACTTGATTGTCTCATTCACCTCGTGTTGTGGTTTAGCTTCAAAAGAATCACTCGACTGAAATTGATTTTCCATCTGTATTGATGTAGTTTCTCTTGTAGTGCTATCACCTTCTTCATTCTCTTGAATTTTGTCTTCTATAAAGACAACATCTCTAATGACAACTACTTTGTGGGCAGTGGGGTCCCATAATCGATACCCTTTTACTCCGTCAGCATACCCCAAGAACAAACATTTTCTGGATTTTGGATCCAGCTTCGTAGTTTCTTGGGTATTGTACATCACGTACACAGGACTTCCGAATATATGAAGGTCTGAATAGTTGACTGGCTTTCCCGTCCACATCGCCATCGGTGTCTTTAACTCAACTGCAGTTGAAGGTGACTGATTTATCAGATAACATATGGTATTGACTGCTTCACCCCAAAATGATTTTTCCAAGCTTGCAGTTGCCAACATTGCTCTTGCTTTTTCTAACAAGGTTCTGTTCATCCGCTCTGCCACTCCATTCTGTTGAGGAGTGTATGCCATCGTGAACTACCTTTTGATTCCTTCCTTCCTGCAAAAAGTATCAAATTCATCACCTGTATATTCGCCTCCATTATCTGTCCTCAAGCACTTGATCTTCTTTCCAGAATCAAGTTCCACCCGTGCTTTGTAAACCTTGAAAACTTCAAACACATCCGACTTCTTCTTGATTGGTTACACCCAACATCTCCTGGAATAATCATCAATGAAAGATACAAAATACCTTGCTCCTCCCAAGGATTGAACTGGTCCTTGCCACACATCAGAGTGAACCAATTCTAGAATAGAAACACTTCTAGAATTCGATGTCTTGAATTTTAAGCGATGCTGCTTGCTGATAACACAATGCTCACACAAAGGTAAAGAAACCTTTGTGAGGACAGGAATTAGCTTCCTTTCCACAAGAATCTTCATTCCTTGTTCTGACATATGTCCAAGCTTCTGATGCCATATTACTGCAACTCTTTGACTTGGACTATGTGAAGCAACAGATGCTTTCGCCTCCTCCATTATCTCTCTCTTCATCTGGTATAAGTTCGCAGTCACCTTTTCTCCTTTCATAAGTATAAGCGCGCCTTTTATAATTTTCATGATCTTTTTTTGTATTTCAACCTTACAACCAAGATCATCCAATTGTCATAAAGACAATAGATTCTTTTTTAGGCCCTCCACGTGTCATCCCGAATAGTACGAACTGTACTATCATGCACCTTCACCATGATATTTCAAATTCCAATGATCTTTAGTTCATGATCATTGCAACTGTACACAGATTCGCCTCCAAAGATAGGTTTATATTAATGAAACCATTCTCTCTTGCGGTCATATGAAAAGTAGCTCCCATATCGAACAGCCATACATCTGCAAATATTTTCCTACCTTCATTTGCAACCGCTGCTTCATAACACAGAGCGTTACCATCTTCTAAAGTGCTAGCGATATTTCCTTGAGGATTAGAGGTACTTAAACCCCGAAAATCTTTCTTAAAGTGACCCTGCTTGCCACATTTGTAGCATTTAAAATTCTTCTTCTTTCTTGCTCTAGATTAACCATGATTGTGACTCCCACCGGGGCCACGCCCATTGACCTTCCTCTCATCACCACCAAAGCCTCCACTGCCTTGAACTAGTCTGTCTCCCTATTGTTAACGCCTATTTTCTTCTTCCGAATAGCGGCTGCAACATCATCGAAGACTAGATAGTCAGAAAGAATGTTACTGGTTAGGTTGATTATAAGTTGGTCATATGAGTCAGGTAAACTTTGAAGTAGAATTTTCAGCACGTTCCAGTGGCTCTATTTTACAACTCAAAGACGTGAGCTGAGAAAATAGAGTATTCAGACTATTAATGTGCTCAGTCACCGAAGTAGATTCCGCCATGCGAAGAGCATAAATTTTCCTATTAAGGAAAATTTTATTGTGGAGCGATCTTGCCTCGTACAGTCGTGCAAGATGATCCCAGATATCCTTTGTAGTCTTCTTCTCTCTATGCTTGAAAAACCCCATCTCGCTAATGCAAGATGAAGATTTGAAATAGCATTTCGTCCATCTCGTCCCACTTCATCATCATCCAGGACCTCGGTGGCCTTTCACCAATGGCCACCAAACATTTATCCTTTCTAAGGATAGCCTTCATCTTTAATTTCCACAATGAGAAATTATTCCCATTGAACTTTTCAACTTCAAATTTCGTCGCCATAGCTACAATCACAATCTTCTTTTCGACAAAACTACTATTTATGGAAAATAGTAACGGACACCTTTTGAGTGCGTATTCTCTTATTTATCTTTTGATGTGGAGGGTCCACTTATAAGTGGTAACCACAGAGCATACAATAAATAATTATACACACACCCAACCTTAGCTCTTGATACCACTTGTTGAGAAAAGCGATACCGGATGATGCAAACCCGCAACCATAATAAGAAAATACTAATAAAAGATAATACGGATTTTACGTGGAAAACAACAATAGGGTAAAAACCACGGGCAAGGAAAGATACGTTTCACTATAATGGAAATTAGGAGTTACACCATTTCTCTAATTACAAAGATTAGAGTAATCTTTTGTAATTAGGAAATATTACACAAAATCTCTAAAACCTTACAAACTCAGGAGGCTTGTACACTTGATTTGGAAAGGATGGGATGCACAACTAAGCAACCATAAGCCTCTATTTATAGTGTTTGTAAACCAACACTATACAATGTGAAAAAACCTTAGTCAATATACGGCAAGATTGTAGGCACCAACTTTTCTTCCAATATGTAACTATTACCTCCACCATTTCATACTAAACAACTGACCAAGAATAGTAGGTATTGTCCACAATTGTAGCATTCTCATGTGAACTACTCACCAAGAAATTCAATAATTGTTGGCCACCTTTTATTTCACCACTTATATTTTAACATATAATTCTGTGAAGCAAGTAAAACCGCAATACACGCCTAGCTCTGGACTCATCTGGCTCAGTTGTTTACCCTGATTTTTTTGGTTGATTATGCTCGGATAACTTGAGTAGACCTTCTTTCAGTAAAGTCTGCAATTCTTTCTTTGCTAACTTAAGCACCTTAGGATCCGTGGTTTCCAAATATGCACATACTACCTTGGCACTGTAAAACAGTTTTGCACTAACAATCACTTTACATATTATGGCTCTCCTTAGAGGTGACAACATGGTAGGTTTGGGTAATGGGTCAACAACTAGTGTGTGGGTCAGATTGAAATGAAACACTTGTTGCGATAAGTAAACATATTTTTTTTGCATAACAAACATAAAAAATGAAAACTTTTCCATTGACAACAAATCTTTTTGACTTTTTTTTCAACTATAACCGGAATCACCCATTACGATACAACAAAAAAAGAGAGACAAATATAAAGGCTCTCAGAAATATAGATACGGTTAAGTTACCTGTGACCTCGGGCCCATGTCTTACACTTCTCTTTAAAAGCTTTGTCCCATAAAGTATGTTAATACAAATAAACAATAAAAACGTTTATTTACATTTTATTATCTTCTAGTGTTTTGTCGATAACAAACGTAAAATCATTTTAACGAAATAAATAAAATACCTAAAAGCTTTGAGCCAATAGTTTACTAACATACTTTTACTAAACATATTTAAATAATCAAAACATGTTTAGTAAATAAGTTACGTAAAGCCAAAGACATTTTTATAAAACACTTACAAGTAATATTGTTTACATACATCTTATAAAATGTATATGTACTTTGTATATGTTGTAATGGGTAAGTAATGGGTAAAACCAAAGTTCATAACCCATGACCCATGATCCATTGACTAGGTAAATGAATCTTGTTGGGTAAGAACCAAAGTCCATAACCCATACCCATGGAGCATGATCCATAACCCATGACCCATTGCATGACATCATGCATGAAGTAATGTTGGATATTATCGATGATCCATGACCCAAAGTCCATGACCCATGACCCAAGATCCATAACCGATTGAGTAGGTACATTTCATCTTGTTAGGTATCCATAATCCAAAGTCCATGACCCATGTTCCATAACCCATAACCCATAACCAGATTTGCAACCCAAAATCCGAGACTAAATCGACCCAGTGGCGGATCCCAGATTTGCACCGGTCGAATCCTTTGGTGAGGGATCCGCCAAAACCATGGGACAGTAGGCACAATTTGCCTAAAAATAGTGAGCCATTTCTCTCTTGCTTACTACCACTCTTAGATATATTTTCTCTCGATTCTAACCTCACTCAACCACGCATCCAAAGGATCATTCTATGTAGTTTATCTTTGTGTGATTCTCTAGGTTCCTCTTAAAGGCAAGATCGCCACCTCTTGAAGACCTGCAAGCTCAAGGTCATGAGTTGCTAAGCTCGCATCATCAAGACCAATGAAGAGCATCTCGTTGATAGTTTTTCCTCCTCCATAGAAGTGTCGTCTTGAAGGCATTAGTGAATGGTGCGAAGATGTACAATTGATATGTTGCGTCGATGTACAAGTTTTGTCATTTGGGTTTGATTGTACAATAATTAGATGATCGGGCCTTCGATGGTGATCGAAGGGTATGAGGGTGATATGCTTGCACCAAACTTGTAGCCAATCTGCAATAAGAAATAGTAGACACTTTGTTAAGTGATTCTTGCAGGATTGGACCTCGCGAACCACCTCCGACATGAGAGTAAGTATGTGATATGTGTTGTAAGTAATATGGAGTATGTGAAATATCGTGTTGAATGAACATACCATTGAAATGACTCGTCCAACCTATTTATAGATGAAGAAATAAGCTTGGAGTGTTAGCACGCATTCGGAGATCATGGGGCATCCCATGATTTGTGGTAACCGCTAGGGCTTCATCCCCACTCTCTCTGTCTTGGCGGGAAGCTAAGGAGATAGTGGAAACGTAGGGAAGACCAAGTCAAGGTTCTCCTTTGTCTTGGTGCCTTCAAGAGAAGACTCAGAAGAGCATAGGCCTTGGTGGTCGAATTCCCAGCGGTAACCATATCAATGATGAATGATTTTACACCACCAATGACTTATGAAGAAAGACTTGGGTCTTCGTAATGCAAATTCAACTGAGGTCGAAGGGGTGTCCTTTGACCTGATCGGAGGGTAAGTCATCAAGCCCCCAGTCGAAAGTGATATGTACGAACTAGAAATATTGCTTACGACTCACAAATAGATACGAAACCTCCCCTCCGTCACAAAAACAAACGAAGATGAAAAGTCTAGCAACTATTGATCCGTAATTAATGCATGTACTTATCCTAACCACCTTTTTCTCGGTAAAATCAAAATGTCTCTTCAAAATTTAAAAAGGATTTGAAATCCGGAGGTTAGGTGATATCTTAGGACACGTGTAGGGCTAGGATTCAACATGTGTGAGGGTATTTAAAATCAAAAAACAGTAAAACCCTAACACAATTTTATCCCACGCCCAAATTTTTCACCTACTAAACTTCCTTCCGAGCGAGCTTTCGAGCAAATAGGTAAAGTATTCCTTCGTATTTGCTACATTTTCAATACTTTTTTGTCGATTAAAAGGATTATGTCTACCAAAAAGAGGTTTGTAATCAAACAACAAGGTTGCACCTTGACTAGGGAGGAGCTTAAAGCATTCCTTATTGATTATCCTATTCTCAAAGAATACAAAATCATGTTACCCAAAGAAAATCAAGGTATTTTTGATGCCCCAAAGAACTATGTAGGCTTATACACCCATGCATTCACCACCTCTAACCTTAGGATACCATTGCATCCTTTGATTTTAGAACTCCTTCAAGATTACTGAAGTACACATATCTAGGTTTAACCCTTTGGCCTAGCCAAGCTCACGACATACATTGTAATGTGTAAAGCTTATGGTATGAACCGTCATTAATCAGTCTTAGAGGGTTTTGAATTTGTACCTGAGGAGACCGGTTAACATTGGCAAAAGGGGTGAAAGGGATGTGCCCATTCTCATTGATAGGCCTTTTACGAATATCGAGAATTGGAAGGACAATTCTTTTATATCCAAAATACCATTGTTCTTCCACAATTCCACTCGCTTTGCTAAACCCAGAATTTCAATATGATGAAAAGAGGTTTAATGATCCTTGCCTTATACTGTGAGAAGGAATCCCTATACCAGTCTCAGCTCGTCATCCAACTGATTGTCAAACATTCCCGAGCCAATACTATTTATAGTCGGTCTTGCCGAAAGTCGGAGGGTCTCGGTTGCATCCTGAGATTATTTGTTGTGGAGAAAGTATGTAAATTTTTAATTAAAATAAGAGATAGGAACTTATCTTTCTGATATTCATATTTTTTCTTCCTTTTTGCAAAAATGTCATTCAGGAATTTCGTTGTTGCTGGTGGTGCGAAGGAAGTAAGCTTTATCTCGAAGGATCCCCAAGAGGCTAGCTATGGTGTGGGCTCTCCTTTGGTGTCTATGAACAACAATGATGTTGATGCTCAGCCCATCGAGCTTGTGTCATCTGCTTCTCCTTCAAAAGAAAAAGAGCTTCTGGATGTCGAAGATCAGCTAGTTGAAAATGTGGCAGACTCTGATGAACCTGTCTCAGAGGAACAGCTAGCTATCGTAGGACCCTCAGGCATTGGTGAGAGAGTCCGAAGCAGGAAGGGTACGAGCGCAAAGGCTGCTAAGTCTGCATCAAAGAGGAAGCTTATCCTGCCCACTCCTCCCTCTCGAACTACCCGGCAGAAGAATGCCTGGGTAAGTGTGTGGTGTTTCGACCATCGAAGGGCCCAAAGAGATGACATCCATGGTGAGGTTTCTTTCCTGTTATAAAAATTAGATGCAAATAATAACATATTAACAAGTTTATGTATGTTGCGGGACTCGACATACGAAGGCGCTTAGTCCGCTAGCTTGTCATCCGCTTGTGGGCGTGTGACCCCATCTAGTTGGAAGGGGTGATTGACAACATGTCTATGGAAAGGCTATGTGATCTTCATGACAAGAGCTATGTCGATACAGTGTATGTTGGATAATCAGCTCAACACCAGGACAAGGGAGCTTCTTCGTGTTGTCACCAAGGCTAGGGAAGAGATGGACATGTTGTTCCCTATTCACTATCGTATAAAATAGTTAAGTATTAAAAACAGATAATAGTGAATCAATGACTGAAGTAAGATGTAAGCAAAACACACTGATAAATTTTCAACATAATATTCTTTATTAGAAATCAATCAAAAAGAACACATTACCCAAGTACTTGCGGAATAGTACTTGGGATTGAAATGACAAAGGGTTGGTACTCCTCACTAAGCTCAGGCTAAGTCCGAGCACAACTACTATGGAACCACCGAGCTATCTCGGGACCTGAGTTGTATTTGGAGGAGTGAAAGATGGCTTGTGTGTGTGTTTTACAATTCACAAGCTTAAATCTTTCACTCCATCTCTTATGCTATTTATAAAAGTATGGGTATTAACTTTATCCTAAGTGACAAACTGACATTTACATAAGACAAAATCTCGATGTATTTTGTCTCACATTCTAAAGACTATATTAAGTAAGAGACAAGGTTGCTTTCCATAAGTCGGTGATGACACCGAGCCTCATAGTTTGTCATTCAGGAAAGTTAACTTTGGTTGATAAGGACTTGTCTTATCCGATTCAAACTTGTCCCGCCTTATCCAAATTTCATTCTTGGTCTTCATTTCCTTTAGTCTTCTACTTCATTTGTCTTGATGTAAGTAGTTGGTGAGGAATTAAGGGATTCAGAAGAAGCCTCTCCACTCACTCACCGAATCCACCATCTTCTTCTTAACTCTACTTTAATGAATAAGCGATTACTTTGACTTTTACTTAGCGATGCTGACTTCTTGCGTTACTTAGTCTTTCTGCGATGCTTTGTTAATCTCCGATTACTTTAATCTTACATGTATCCAACAATCCTCCCCAACGAATTCTACTTGTTTGATTTCAAGTTCTTTTATAGATTTAGCTTTAACATCTTTATCTTCAAAGAGGATTTATGACTTTATCTTGATTTTATCTTTGTAGATTCTCCTTATATCATCATCAAAGTAGTCTTGATTTGTATAATTCTTTTCGACATCAAGCAATCTTATTTCTTTTCGACAACATTACCAGCTCCATCTTTTCGACAACATAAGACAATGTATACATTTAATTCGGTTAAGTTTGGTCTATTCTCATCACTTCCGGTGTGTAAACTCCACGTGAAAGGTGAATCATTGAAAATTTAATGAATTTAAGTTTTCTTTACCAAAGCCATTAACTACGGAGTAGCCAAATGTTTTGATGTATAAGATCATGGTACTGCTGATAACCATATGATTTTTAGCAAATCATCATATCAACGATTTGATTTGTCTTTACCAAAAGGCATGCCCTTTTGGACTAGTTAGTTCTTTCATCATGGTGAACTAATTACCATATAATGGTTTTCCGGCCTTCACCACAAGCTATTTTCTTGTGGGCTGGCCAACTCTTCACATTCTTGATATGGTGAGTTGATGACCATACAACTTATTAGCAAGTTGTTAACTAAAAGCAGTTTGAAATATATTTACGGGCGGTTTGCTCATGGATTAGCCAATCCTTTTGTAACCATGGTGGATTGATAACTTATGGTATTACCATCTCAAAAACCATTTATTTATTTTAACCTTTGTTTCAAAACATTTATTACTTAACAAAAGTTTTCAAAATCGATGGCGGTTTAAAATACATAGCGATACTTTGATGAAAATCTTGTTTGATCGACGATACTTTGAATAAAGTAATGATATATTAAAATTTTTAATCAATTAAGATTCATACGATTATTCATCATCGGTGACAATTGTAGTCCATCGATAAACGACGATGACTAAGCGTGCTATTTCATTATCTTCTTCTACTTCCATTCCATGCTCCATCCTACTCATAAGTTACGGTGTAAGAGGATATCTTCTATCATTAACATATGAATCATAATTCCATCTTCTAGCTCTAGAACATGTACTCCAGTTCTTCAAAGAATCTCCAAATAACAATCTCAATTTTCTTGATTCTTCCAAATTTCCGATTGCTTTGTTCTTGATTTCCCATACTGATTGTGAGATCTCAAACAATACTAAACCAATTCCTTCGATGGATTTTGTTCAAAGTAATCTCGCACCACATGATATAAATAAAATAAATCCACTCTATCTATGATGTGCAATAAATCCATAGCTTTGTTGAATACTACGAAACTTTCATCATCTCTATGAAACATCGAGATAACTTCCATCTTTTGATTCTACAACTTCAAAAGAAATAATTTGAGATTTGTTCATTTCATCTCAACATCATCATAGAATACTCAAAATCCACTATTCTTAGTAATTCCTTAGTTCATCATTAGTATCGGATCGTAACTCAACACCTCTCTTTCTTTGATGACCTTATATCTTCAACTTGATTTTCTTTTCTTTTAAGCTCCTTTTTCTATCTTTTTCTTTCCAAGCAGACATCATCTTTATAATCTTTGATGCTTTCAACACTTTTCTTATAAGCTTCCCACTAACTGACATCATACAATTCTTTCATCTCAAAATAATTACACCTCTATGATCCTTTATACCTGACTTTTAAATAAGCCATAATTCTATTTACATTTTAGCTCGATTTGGTCTTCTTGGCATAAAAGCGAGCAATAGGTGACTCTAATGGTTCATCGACTTCATCATTCAATTCCTCTTGCAATTTCTTGCATTGCTTCTCTGATACGAGCTTCTTCGATTACCTTAGCTTCTCTATATTTAGCATTTAATTCCTCTTGAAACTTTCTAGTTGCTTCCTCATTCATAGTAACAATGAAGCTCTCTTATATGTGCTAAAGTAGGTTTCTTTTCTTCTTTGTCTCTGCCAACTTGCACTTACCTTTATCTTTTGGATTAATAATAGCTTGAGAAACTCTTGGTTGTTCCTCTTCTAGCACTCACGGAATACTAACACCCTTGGTGTGATAAACCTTGCAAAATTCGACAATGGTTTCATCATCACTTCGAGTATGTATAGGCTTGAGTGTATCGACTTCTTCTTCATGTAAAATAGTTGAAGGACCGCTTCCTCTTCAAAGTCTAATACCCTTGGGTAATCAATTCACTGCATGTAAGTTCTAGTAAGCGTTACTTTGATCGTGATGCCTTGATCATCGTGCTGAACTTGAACATAAATAACTTAACTCCTCGATTACTTTGAATAACATGTTCTTCGGTTTCTTGTGGTTTGAATATTTGTAGTTTGAACTTGGTCCTTTCGTGTTATTCGGAGTTCCTTGAGTTCATTCTCTTAACAACATCTTCTTTCAAATTCTTTTCTTCTAAATTCCTCCCCATTTGGAATGAATATTGTTTTTGAACCTTTGGCGTTTATGCTTCTTAAGCTGCCTTTGCTCCTTCTTTTTAATTTGACCCATGAGCGATGATGTTGAACCAATGGCGGACAAAATTCTTGAGTCTTCAAACTTGAGCTTCAACTTCTTGTCTGTTTAGCTTGAGCCTCAGTGGTTTTCTTCAATTTGACTAACTCCTTGTCGAACATAATTATCCAATGTTAAACCTTAGGGGGTATAGTATGTGAATCATCTCCTTGAATTGGTGAATGTTCCTTTGGTTGAGAATTAGGAGCAGATAATGGTGGAGATGGAGAAGGTGAAGTTGTAACATCGACGAACTTGATGCCAGGCGAGCGATACCTTGTGATGCGATACATACGAGCGGTACACGAGCGGTACCTTGAGCGTTACCTTGAGATAGCAGTACCATCACTATCTTCGTCTTCTTGACATCGACTACGGCGGCTTGAACAAATTCCATCATAGAAGTAGTTAAAGGTGTCCTTCGGTGAATAAATCACTCTTCAGAGCCATGAAAGTGAAATTTTGGCTTGTTGTACCACAACAGTTAAAAGACTTGTAGGTTTAGGTTCATGCGAAAGTTGTTTATTGAGGAATACTTGAACAAACCTTGGATACATCAACCATTTTGAACCATGAGTGATGTGTGAAGGCATTCCATCTAGAATTAGCCTTGAAAATTGAAAACACGATCGATGTCAATCCTCGATAGCATATGCTATGTTAGATCTAAATTGCTCCCATGATGTACTTTTAGCACTAATACAATGAAGCAACACATGCACTAAAACTTCGGTGAGGACAAAATAAGGGTTTCACGAATGTTTGTTCGATTAAGGACCCTTCGTAACCAATGTTCCCAAAAGTATCCCAAATCAATTGCTTATCAAAGCGAGCATTTCCATCGGCATCTTGAACAATAAGTCTTCGCGAATAGAGCTTGATAATCTTGTGAGTTTTCCGGCAACCATAGCATGAATATACTCTTCATCATTCTCCATATGAACCTAGCGGTTTCCCAAAATTGCTGAATCCATCAGCTCTATAATATACGGGTTCTACTAGACGCATAACTAATTTGCGATCCGATGAAAATCGATAATATCATGAAAGATTACATTAACCCGGTCTTGTCTAAATTCGCCACCATGTTGTGTTTGGAAGCTTGATATTATGACTAGCCATTGATGATTATATGATCACGATGATGAAATAGAGCGAAGAATATAGATGAAAGTGAAAAGCGATGGAAAAGATTAGGAGATATCAATATGAGAGGAAATTTGGAGTGAGTTATTTATAGGTGAGATTTAAAAATCTGACCATTAATAACAAAGTTACCGTTGGTAGGAATTACCTCTCAATATTACCGTTAGAGCGGTACTTTAATAAGAAAAACAACACTTTCCACTTGCGATTACTTTCCCAAAGTACTTTCAAAGCGTTACTTTCATAAAAGCAAAAGCAATACTTTTCCATTCTCTTCTTTGAACGAAAATAAACATGAATATCCTCCCGAAGCAATACATAGGACTTTACTTACACTAAATGGTCCTCCCGCCGCGTAGCTCGATGATTGATCATGCCAATACTCACGCCCAGTGAGTAAATCTAGAAACATCAAATCCTTTGGTGAGTTAATCGGCTACATTATCATCTGTATGCACCTTGACAACATTAATGAGCCTATGCTCATAACAATCTCTGATGAAATGGTGCTGCTGATCTGAATATGCTTGGTCTTGGAATGATAAGCTGGATTCTTCATAATGAAAATAGTACTCTCATTATCAATATTGATAGGAATATTCTTGAAATTGAAACCATAATCCAAGAGTTGATTACGCATCCACAACACTTGTCATGATAGCTTCGCGGCCGCATAATACTGCTTGAGTTGATGATGTTCTTTGCAATTTTTCTTTTTCCTTTGCCATGAAACTAATCTTCTTCGAATATTGACATCCACGTGGTTGATCTTATCATAGTTATCACTGCATAGTCACTATACGAAAAAGCTTCCAAGTGAAAAGGTGAATCCTTTGGATACCACAACCCAACTTAAGTTGTTGTTTCAAATAACTAAAATTCTCTTCTTTGCATTCATATGAGAGATTTTTGGTGAAACTTGATATCTTGCACATAAATAAACAACAAACATGATATCGAGTCTTGATGCGATAAGATACATAAGGCGACCCGATCATTGATACGTATAACTTGACTTCCAGTTTGTCCATCTTCATCCTTGCCCAATGAGTTGATAGATTTAATAGGTGTAGTAATGTGGACTTCATTTCATTAAAATTGAACTTAAGTATGTCGGTGACATACTTGTCTTGACTTATGAAAATTCCTTCCTTTGGCCCTTAACTTGAAGTCCCAAAAGAAAGTTAACTCACCCATTGAACTCATTTGAAATTCATTACGCATCGACTTCTCGAACTCCACGACCATAGGCATTTGGTGGCTCCAAAGATGATATCATCTGCATACACTTGAACTAGCATGATATCATAACATCTCTCTTGATAGACAAGGTCTTATCTATAGCTCTCTCCTGACCATGTTTCAATAAAAAGGTGAGAGCCTTTCATACCAAGCTCAGGTGGGCGATGTAAGCCATCTGAGGAGCTTTGACAACATGTAGACCTTGTTTGGATGTTTAGGATCCTCAAAACCGGAGGTTGTTTGACATATACTTCCTCTATATTCTTGCCATATAAAAAGGCACTCTTGACATCCATTTTATAAACACGAAATCCCATATAAGATGCAAAAGCAAGAAAGATTCGAATTGCTTCAATCCTTGCTACGAGGCAAACACTTCATCATAATCAACTCCTTACTTCTTGTGCTGAGCCTTGTGCAACAACATTGTTTTGTTCT